>PVJC01032242.1:0-20086 GCA_004026665.1 Murina feae
CACACACACACACACACACACACACACACAGAAGGCGCCTGGCAGACTGGGGCCATCATAGGACATCCGCTGAGGGGTCCCAGACTGTGAGAGGGCACAGGCCGGGCTGAGGGACTCCCTCCACCCCGAGTGCACAAATTTTTGTGCACCGGGCCCCTAGTAACTAATAAGCCCAAACTTTATGTCTTCTTACTTATTCTATATTCCTCCTATAGTGTTTATGAGTACTCTTGTTGAAGACTAAAAACTAAAATATTTAGAAACGAATACAGTGAGAAAGGGGTAGGGATTATAGTTGCTATTGATATTAATTTTGAATTGAAGACTAGTCAGTGAAACAATGTTAAGTTTTAAAGTTTATTCACTGAAACCTTTGGAATTCTATGTCTTGTGAATGGTAACTTTATATTAGAATTAATTAAAAATAGGGAGGAATTACAAGAAAATCAAATATACTGTTAGGTTAGCAATCAATAAAATAATGGGAAAAATTATGTTTAGGATATCAACAAAGCTGGGCACTGTTATTTTTAAATAGTATTTTATATGTTTTTCATCAAATAGTTATAGGAGAAATCAAAATGCTTTTAGACTGCCTTATACTTATTTTATGGTTTCACATGGTGTCCAATTTGAGCTCTTGTCACCTACTTAACTTTCACTTCCTCATCGCCTGTTTAACATTAACTTCCAGGGTTCTGTGTGGGGCCCCTGCTCCATAAGGCCATTCCTGGCATTTTCAGTCCTTTAAACAGCCCAATTTTTTGAACCCTTGTAGAACTACTTCTGGTGCTTACTCGCAGACACTTCTTGGTACTTGAAACTTTTTGTCCTTTTTCACACAGAATAAGCCCTAGCTGGAGGTCGCCGAAGCCACTGATCTGCTGGGGTTTCTCTGACTTAGTGTGGTAATACTGATAAAATGTGGGAGGGAACACTGTGTGCTCACACTCCACAGACCAACACTTACATCTTAGTTGTACAAATTTAGGTATTTGAGTGACATCTATCTATTATCTATCTATCTATCTATCTATCTATCTATCTATCTATCTATCATCTATCTATTCATCTCTTTGGTACATATCCATTGGAATGTTAGTGATTGTGTCTTAAGATCAGTTTTATTATATGTACAATTAGAGGCCTGGTGCATGAAATTCGTGCATGGGTAGGATCTCTAGGCTTGGCCAGCAATCAAGGCTGATCTGTGGGGCATCTGGTAGGGTGATCAGGGTGGCCCCTGCTAACACCTGCCTTGGCCAGCCTGGCACCACCCACCACCAGCCCCACCTCCCTGCTGCCTCCAGTCACCTCCCTCTGCAGTTTGCTTCTTTTTGCAGGGCTGGCCTGCGGGCTCAGGGAAGCTCCTGCATTGAGTGTCTGCCCGTTGGTGGTCAGTGTGGTCATTCTGCCAGTAGTTCCACCATTTGGTCGATTTGCATATTAGGCTTTCATTATGTCAGATGGGAATGATGTTACTCCATAGAATGGCAATTGAGCTAAATGCTAATATCTAGAAGTACAACAGCATTGCAGTTCTTCTTAATTTAGTCAAATACATCATTGGGACAGCAGAGGTGGGGGATAGATGCAGGAGATACAACAAAGGGAAGAAGGACACTAACATGAAGAAAGAATAATTTAAATGCCGATCTCACAATTTACTGTGTGAAAAGCTCTTGACATAGATGGATACTCTTGTGTATTCTAATACAGATTAAACACACACACACACACACACACACACACACACACACACAACCAAAACTAACTGCTAGTCAAAAAAATCACTGCATCCCTAACCTGGTATGCAATTATAGATACTAAACTCACTTCTACTATTGGATTATTTAAGGAATTTATTTACGCATCATATTTGAGAAGCCAGCTCTCAATTAGAGTGAATGTATTATACAGGTCTTAGTGTGTTGCTTAGCAAATGGAAAACACTCAAGACAAGGAGTTGTTGTTGTTATTGTTACTACTATTGCTGTTACTAGTATATACAAAGGGTACCAAATGCTTTCTTTCATGTTGATTTTCTTGGCTATTAAACATTATAAGTTAGTTTACCAGATTACTTTCAAACCATAATTATTATAGACTGACAATTGTCAGAGGGTAGGAAGTTGGGAGACTAGATGAAAGAAGGTAAAGGGATTTGGTGCATGAAATTCGTGCACTGGGGTGGAGGGTTCCCTCAGCCTGGCCTGCAATGATGCAGGCATTCCATGCCCACTGCCCAGAGGCCCTCTGCGGCTGGGGTGGAACGCTCACACTGCATGCTCTCAGTGGATGTCCCTCCAGGACTGGAGGACTCTGGCGGGGTTGAGAGGACTGGACACTGTCATCTTTTTGATGGAGTGATGGTTAATTTTCATATTACCCTTTTATTAGACAGGATATAAACACAAAGACAAAGGGAACAGTGTGGTGACAGCCAGAAGGAAAGAGGTGTGGTTGGTAGGTGGAGGAGGAGGTGGAGGCGGAGGCAAAGAGGAGAGGGGAATGGGAATGGAGAGAGTTTGCTTGGGGTGATGGGTGCACCATACACTGTACAGATGACTTTTTATTGAGTTATATACTTAAAACCTGTATAGTTTTGCAAACCCATGTCACCCCAATAAATTCAATAAACATAAAAATAAATAAAATGAATAATCGTCTATATGTGTGATATGTTATCAGCAAAAGAACAATGTTTTTATAATTACAGTGAAAATGAGCAATTTTTAAAACCACATTCAGTCTCTTTATGTAGTTAGAATTGAGTAGATTAGATTATGAGAATTGTTTGCTTTTTAAAAAAATATATTTTATTGATTTTTTTTCAGAGAGGAAGGGAGAGGGCTAGAGAGTTAGAAACATCAGTGAGAGAGAAACATCGATCAGCTGCCTCCTGCACACCTCCTACTGGGGATGTGCCAGCAACTAAGGTACATGCCCTTGACCAGAATCAAACCTGGGACCTTTCAGTCTGCAGGCTGACGCTCTATCCACTAAGCCAAACCAGTTAGAGCAAGTGTTTGCTTTCTTAAGTAACATTTAAACTTAGCTCTTTCAGAAGTGACAAAGAAGTTTACAGTTCCTTTGTGCTTATAGTCTTGTGTTTTAATATTATTGCCATTAGTGGTTGCTAAGAGAATGTATTAGTCAATAAAAGCTTTTTTTCCCCTCTTCTTTTCAGTGAGGCTTCTTTTTATAACTTTAAGTGCTGCTGAAATTTTAAAAGCAAACAAACAAAACCTTGATCATTTTACAATTAAAAAAAACTACAAGAACAAAATTTTGTTTCAGGTTATAAAACAACTATGGCAAAGTAGGAAGTTTATTGAGATCTACACTTATTTTTCATTATTTTTAATAGTACTCCAGATGCTATTGTTTTCCAGCTGCACAAATGCTTCCCAACATGATTCCTTAGCATTGCAATTGGTATTTAACATTATCAAGCCTTTTATGATTCATAAATGAGCCTTAGAAGACCTCACTATGCTTTGCTTGTGCCTCCTGATTGCACTTTTATTATATACTAGGAATGAAATCAAATATTTGTTTTTCAGGGAACTTAAAAAGTCTCCAGGTAATATAAAAAAATGAAAAGGCTAAATTAAAAAAAAACCACACAAAAAACAACAACAACACAGTTTCTACTAAGTTGGAATTGACTTGCACCATATCTTTGAATTTTGATAGCATGTTGTCTCAATTTTGCACTCTAGTGGAAGCATTCTAATGGTTTAGGGGAAAATTTTGAAGAATAGTAAAATGATACTATTTTGTTGTATAGGAAAGTAACTACAAATAGCAATGCAAATCTAATTGAATAAAAGAGTAATAAACAAATTGGTGTCACTCCCCTACACCTAAGCCACGTGCACCAGCCAATTACCACACCCACCAGCCAATCAGAGCGATTATATGCAAATTAACCCAGCTGATGGTGGCCAGCAGCCACTGAGCTGAAACAAGCAGGAGGCTTCCAGCAATGGAGTTCCCGTCTGCCTTGGCCGGCTGTGGCCTCTGCTCAAGGCAACAAAGTTTCAATAATAGAAGATAAATAAACCCCAGATACCTGCTTCCAGCCAGGTTGGGCTCAACGAAGCACTGGGAGCTTTAGTTGTCAGGGGCAACCCTACCTGGGCTCTGGTTAAAGCAACAAAGTTTCAATTATAGAAGATAAATAAATCTCATATATCTGCTTCCAGCCAGCCTCCCTACAAACAACCATCAGCCACTCATCCAGTCTGTCCAGGCACCCCAGCAGCAGGGACCCCCTCTATGAAGGAGATGTGACCAGCCTGAAAATGGCTCTCAGCACCTCATCCAGGCTGGCCAGGCACCCCAGCAGGAACCCCTACTCTGAAAGGGCTGTGGTCAGCCTGCAAACAGCCATAAACCACTCACCCAGGCTGGCCAGGCACCATAGAGGGACCCCTACCCTGATCTGGGAAACCCTTCAGGGCAAACCAGCTGGCCCCTACCTATGCACCAGGCCTCTATCCTATATAATAAAAGGGTAATATGCAAATTGACCCTAACAGCAGAACCACTGGGAATGATTGGGCACTATGACACACACTGCCCACCAGGGGCAGATGCTTAATGCAGGAGGTGCCCCTGGTGGTCAGTGCACTCCCACAGGGGGAACCCTGCTCAGCCACAAGCCAGGCTGATGGCTTCCAGTACAGCTGTGGTGGTGGGAGCCTCTCCCTCCTCCTCAGCAGCACTAAGGACATTCAACTGCAGCTTAGGCCTGCTCCCCGCTGGCAAATGGACATCCCCCGAGAGCCCCCAGGCTGCCAGAGAGATGTCTGACTGCCAGCTTAGGCCCGATCCCCTGGATAGCAGGTGGACCTCTCCCGAGGAGTTCCAGATTGTGAGATGGCACAGGCCGGGCTGAGGGAACCCCTCCCCCCGCAAGTGCACAAATTTTTGTGCTCCAGGCCTCTAGTTAATTTATAATTTCCTATGACCCCAAACTGACAACTGTGAAATATTACTGATGATGTTTGAATTCCTTACTATAAAATTTCTCAATTCTATAATTTTCAAATCAAGAACAAAAGATAGAATTATATTTTTCACATACCTCCCCACATGTCGACACACACACACATAAAAAACTCCAAACCTGTAGAAAAAATTGGTATGTTTATTTGAGCCAAATCTTTGAGGACATGCCCAGAAGCAGAGCTCACTGGATTGAGAAAATGCTCTGGAGGATGGTAGTTTTACAATTCCTTTCATGCATTGAGAATCAAAGGAGAAAATGTAAAGGAAGTACATGAAATCTATGTTATAGATTAAGAGGGCAGGAAAAGCAAGCAGGGAAATCTCTATGACTGAACACAAAATACAATGAGGAAGCACACTCTTCTTTTAGATGGGTACAGATAGTTAATAGAGATGGTATGTGGGAACAAGATAACGTTGTGGGGTTTCCTCTCCTGTTGTGGTGGTCTTGTGCTCTGGTGCCTATGGTTACATCTTTCAGGGGTCTGGAAAATTACTCTGCTCTTTCAAAGGTATGTTATCCCATATGCATAAGAACAGTGGACAGGAAACACTTTAGACAGCTACAGCCTGGGACCGGGGACATCACTATAGGCCATGATGTGCCCAATTAGAAATGTATAATCAGATCATCCTGTGTTGCTACTTTTGGTCACTGAACTTGTCATGCCTGCCATGTGAGTAGTCCCCAAACTACTAAGGTATATCTCATAGCCTTTTTTTTTTAATTCACACATGAAATTACTGTTTTAAATTTGGTATTCTGATCCATTTTGTATAAACTGCTCAATAGTCTTCTATCATAGGAATACACCATTTTCACTTAGTCTTCTGTTAAGACATTCAAGTCACTCCCAGTGTTACGCTACGAAAACCAATGCTGTCACAGAGCCTTGTCTTATGTCCTGTTGCACCTATGTAAGGACTTCTCTGAAGGACATACTGAGAAAGGAATTGTTGATCACGGTTGGCATATATTTTCAATTTTATTAGATATTGACAATATTGTCCTCCAAATTTCTCTTACTAATTTAAATTTGCACTAGTAATGTAAAAAGTTTCTGTTTGCAGAATTGCTAATTTAAGATACTCACTGTTTGAATTTGGTGAATCTGCATACAAATGATCCATAACCCCTCTCTCCTCTTCCCTCCCCCCCATATTTATAGACTTCAATTTTTCCTTCTTTGAATTGCCCATTCACTTTCATTGACTTTTTTTATTGATACATAGGAATTTGTTACATATTCTTAATATTAATAATGCAACTACTCATTCTAATAAGGGTCATATCTTTAAATTTGTTTAGTGTGTGTGTGTGTGTGTGTGTGTGTGTGTGTGATATGGAAGTTTTAAAGTTTGAGTTTTTAAAATTTACTTATTTTTTCTTTCTGTCTTGTGATGTTTTTGTACCTTGTTAGAGAAATTCTTTCTTACTGGACCTCACAAAGATATTCACTATTTAAGAGAGTGGAGATTTCTGTCTTTAAATTATTCTATCACCCACACTGGTTAGACTTGGATTTAAGAAAAAGATCAGAATTCCTTTTGCTTCCTTCATGAAAATAGATCCCCAGATACTCTTGGCTACAACATAATTATTAATCATTTTCCTTTCTTTGTAAAAAACAACTTGAAAAGAAAGTTATTTTTACTTTTAATGGGAAATCCTGTGACTGTTATCTCAGATAGTAGAGGCAAGGGTTTAAGAAAACTACAGGATATACTCCAGGTGAAGAGGAAGAAATTTTCTTCTAGTTTCTTTCAGCTGATATAATAATTCAATCAAGGTAAGATAGATTAACAAGATAAAAAAGCCAGATGTAATTATGTAAGTATGTACAGGAACCCCCACATACGTGAGAAGTTCAGAGACAGGAAGGTAAAAATGAAGTATATATGATATTCTGAGTGAATGAAAGATGTAAGGGGCTTGGAAGCTTCAGGGGGAGTAGGGTAATTCACAGAACAGTAAGAAAAGCAGAGCTCAGTGATTAGATGTCTCCCTTCCCCTATAGATAAGTTCTTAAAAGTGATTTTTTGGTAATCACTCTTTTTATAGACAAGGCTCCTAACTCAAATTCTTTAAAGAAGAGGCAAAAGTTTACCTTTTGTCTTCAGATTTCTCTTAAGTTTGTATTTCAGTTGAATTCCCTTCAATTAAAAATAATCCACATACCCAAGGAGCACATGCTGGAGAGACCTGTTCTGAACCCTTCCAATGAAAAGGGCTAATATAATTCTTTATAACTAAGCTTCTTCTCTAAAAATGAATTTAAACAGCAAGCTGTCGAAAGTCAAAGTGTACTGTCAAAAAATCCAGAAACTAGGATATTGATCAAGTTCTTCAGAAGCAGGATATCATAGACAGTATAATTGTGATTTGTACTTTATAATAGACTATGATACTCAACAACCATTTACTATGTGTCTATTAACAGCAACTGTAAAGTATAATAATTATTTTTTTAATTTTTATAAAGCCAATAAGGCATTTTCAAATGTTAAATATTTATTTGAATACTGGTGCATTATAGATGTTGTCCTCATTCTTTGTAGTTTCACAGGGTTATGTTTAGAAATATTTGTTTTTTAAACTTAAAGATTAAAGTAAAACACTAAATTTTCTTTCTATAACGTATTTTCAAGATTTTTAAAATAAATTCTTTTGCCAACAACCATCTTTTCCATTAGGCCATTTAATTGTGATTTATAGCAAAACCCAGAGCTAAGAATCATATTGCAATTATAAAATAAATTTCGGAATAAATATTTCTCAGGGATACTACTAAGTGCTTAAAATTATTTGTGAACTTAATTACTGAAAATATTATGAATATAAATGTTTTGGACTTAAATATTACCAGAAAAATATAGCACAAAGTCATAATTTGAAGCTTATGAGTAAGTAAAATGCTAATTTAATATTATAGAGAAACTCTTATATGTTCCTGTACATCTTTCACATAATTTTGCCCTTATAAAACACTATACAACTAATTAGGTTCATATTGCAGGGCACTGAAACTTTTTCTTAACATAGTGTTCTTAAAAATTAAGCTTTCAAAAGCTTAAGAAATGAGCAAAGGAAAGTAGATTGGAATAGAGAAGTTCTCAAGTTAGGATTTTGATAGGTCAAACAAGGTGTTATACAAAAATGAAAGTTGGAATATCAGCTGAGAGTAAGGGAAATCTGGGAGAAAATTGCCCACCTGAGAAAATCAAAATTCTAGAGTAATTTAAGTTCCATAATAAAATTTGCATTTGAGCCTGGCCTCCGTGGCTCAGTTGGCTGGAGTGTAGTCAGTCCCATACATCAAAAGATGATGGGTTCAATTCCAGTTCAGGGCACATACCCACGTTGCTGATTAGATCCCAAATTAGGGCCCTTGGGGGAGGAAGGCAATGGATTTTTCTCTCTCACATTGCTATTTCTCTCTCTTTTTTCATCTCTCTATGAATAAAAAAAAAAGTTGGCATTTGATTCAGACAGTAAATTTACAGTGACACTACTGAAGCAGTGAGCTTTTAGCTGTTGTATGTGGGACATCTGTGTTAGTAGAGAATAAACACTGATTTACATTTATTATTACCAGAAAAGAACCTATTTGCATAAGAAACAACATAAATTATACAGGTTAAGCAAATACCTGTGCTTTTTTAAAGGTGACATTTTCTTGAGAACATAACGCAAATTGAAACAGAAACATAACAGGGAAAAGTCCTAAAAAACTTAATTTAAAAAGGAAACCATAGCATTAATTTTCTAAATAGAACAAATACATCTTTGTTAACAAATACTGGATTTTTCTATCACCTGAAATTATATAGAGTTCTCTTTCAAAGTAAATTGGAATAATGGAAATGGTACAGTTGTTAAAATAGGATATTCTTTATGATATCTCTAAATGTAAATTTATTCAGTATTATTAATTCAGCATTTTTGTGTCTGTCACAATTATTTACACTAAAGATATAAATATAAATATAAATATGAATCCCAAGTAAAATAAACAGTTAAATAATTTAAATGTACTTCAGGTAATACAATAATATAGTTATTTCCAAGATACTTAATATATATATATATACTTTATATATATATATATATATATTTTTTTGTCATTTTTTGTATATACACACACACACACACACACACACACACACTAGAGGCCCAGTGCACAAAAATTTGTGCACTCAAGGGGGTCCCTCAGTGGTCTGTGTCCTCTCGCAGTCTGGGACCCCTTGGGGGATGTCCACTTGCTGGCTTAGGCCCACTCCCCAGGGATTAGTCCTAAGCTGGCAGTCAGACATCCCTCTGGCAGCCCAGGAACCCTTGGAGGATGTCTACTTGCCAGCAGGGAGCAGGCCTAAGCTGCAGTCAGACATCCTTAGTGCTGCTGAGGAGGCAGGAGAGTTTCCCACCACCACTACTGTACTAGCAGACATCAGCCTGGCTTGTGGCTGAATAGAGCACCCCCTGTGGGAGCGCATTGACCACCAGGAGGCAGCTCCTGCATTGAGCATCTGCCCCCTGGTGGTCAGTGTGTGTCACAGTGACCAGTCATTCCCAGTTGTTGTGCTGTTAGGTTCAATTTGCATATTATCCTTTTATTATATAGGATACTTCTCTCTGAGAGGAAAACAGTCAAGGAAGTCTTTATGCTTTAGTTATAAGAAAATGACAGATGCTTTTCCAATATACTGTTTTTAGTCTTGCAGCACATAGTTTTATCTGAAGGACATTATTTTATACAACATCGGTTAATTATTATCCTATCTAATAAAAGAGTAATATGCAAATTAACCATCACTCTGGGGAAAAATGGTGGCACCCATAGTGGTGGGGCAGGACACTGACAGTGCTACCTTGGCAACGGGAGCCCAACAGGCAATGAGACTGCAGGCAGCATCCAGCAGGGCCCGCTGGGAGGTCACCATGATGACCCCTGAGCAGACAAGCAGGGGCTGCAGTCAGCACCCAGCAGGGCCTGCTGGGCGGTGGCTGCATCCACCAGAGAGCAGGCAAGTGGGGTGACCAGGGAGCAGGCAATCGGCCTGCAGGCAGCACCCAGCATAGCCTGCTTGCCCATCCCCCTGGTGTGGAGCAGACAGGCCCAGTAGAGAGCAGAGAACCATGTGGAGTGGGCCCAAGCCATTAGTTGCACATCTCCTGAGGGCTCCCGAATTGGAGAGGGTGCAGGCCGGGCTGAGGGACCTCCCTGCCTGCCCTCCCCCTCCCCTACTTATCCGTGCATGAATTTCATGCACCGGGCCCCTAGTATAAGTAATAATTTGAGTTTGAAAGATAAAATTGTCATTTTTTGTTGATTAAAATGAAATATCAAGCATTTCATGTGATCCGACCTGTATATTTTCCCTACTCATGTTACCATTAAAAAGTTTGTGGAAGCTTTTTCTACCTTGGAATTTAAAATTTTAACCTTTAATGATTAATCTAAGAGCAACTCTACATCCTTCTTTTTTAAGAAGACCATTGTGGCAAATATTTCTTTCTGAGATTTTATAAGCTTTTTTAAGACTTCAGAACTAATTAGAACCAATAAAGAGTCTAAATGATTAAAATGTGGTTTCTAACAAAAACAAGCAAACAAACAACAAAAGCCCTCATTCCTGCAGCACTGTTCAAGGCCCACATTTCCTGCCAGAGCCAGAGCTCTGTCAGCATTGTTTAAATCTTGGCAAAGTTCAAAAGGAGCTCGTCAATGCGCAGTGAGAAACACTGTGCACCACTCATTACCCTGCCGAGCCCCTTTGTTCAAACAGTCAATTTTTATGCTGTTTGTAAGGTTGTGCAGTTGTAATCCCTGGATAACTGCCAGGAATAGCCTTAGTCACACAATAACCAGTGTCTTTCTGTTTTCAAATCAGTCTGTCATTGTGTAAAGAATTTTTTGAATTATGATGTATCTTGTTTCGTCAGAACTTTTATGTTATTCCAAGACCCTAAGTAAATGATGTTACTTATATGCATGTGCTAACGTAGATTCATTCCCATGCATCTTTTTATATAAGCTATATTTTATCATTTGTTATTCAGCTGATGTTGAATTTTCTAATTAGAATATGTAATATTATACAAATAACTGTTGTGATATGTCTAATATTGTCATTCTGTCTCTATGTAAATCATGGTGCATTCAACCAAATGATTTGTAGACATGCTATGAGCATAACCAGTGGATACAGCAGTAGAGGTGCTGGGGCCAAGGTGTGGGAAGGGAGAAGTTAATGGCGGGGGTGGGGGGGGAGGAGAGATATGTAATACTTTCAAAATAAAGAATTTTAAAGAACTGCATAAACTTGACAAGTTTTAAATTGGCACAACAGTATAAGTACACACACATTTTTTATCCATATTATATATGCACATAGTATAAACTGTATATATATTTATGAATATATACAAACAGTATACATGTGTTTTATATTATACTAAAAACAGTTTTTAAAAGAATAAAAATATCTGAATAAACTATGAGTCAGTGTAATGTCAAGGACAATGCCTAAGATGCATATGACTTTGCAAATAAAATTTTTCAAAATTTTCAGGTAGAAAATACCTACAAAAGGGATTTCAGGCTGATATGGTAACTTTATTCTTAAGTTTTTGAGGAAACCCCACACTGTTTTCCTTAGTGGCTATACTAGTTCACATTTTCACCAGCAGGGAATGAGGGTTCCTTCTTCCCCACAACTGCTCCTTACTTGTTACAGTTACTTGTGTTGTTGGTAACAGCCATTCTAACAGGTATGAGGTGGCATCTCATTGTAGTTTTGATCTGCATTTCCCTAATGTTTATTGAATTTGAGCATCTTTTCATATATCTGTTAGCCATGTGTATGTCTTCTTTAGAAAAGTGTGTTTGTCTGGTATTGAATTGTATGAGTTCTTTATATATCTTGGATATTAACCCCTGTCATAGGTGTTTGTAAATCTCTTAGCCCATTAGCTTGGTTGCCTTTCTGTTTTGTTGCGGTTTCTTTCACTGTGCAGAAGCTTTTTAATTTGATACAGACCTATTCATTTATTTTTGCCTTTACTTCCATTGCGTTTAGGGTCAAATTCATAAAATGTCCAAGGTACATATGTTTAATACCTATTGTTTCTTCTATGTAATTTATTGTTTCAGATTTTATATTTAGGTTTTTGATCCATTTTGAATTACTTTTTGTACATGAAGTCAAACTTAGTCTAGTTTTATTCTTTTGTGTGGCTTTCCAATTTTCACAGCACCATTTATTGAAGAAGTTTTGTTTTCTCCTGTGTATGCTTTTAATTCTTTTGTCAACAATTATACATGTGGTGTTATTTCTGGGCTCTCAATTTTGTTCCACCAGTTTGTGTACCTGCTTTTCTGCTGTTTTGATGATCATAGCTCTGTAGTATAATTTGATGTCAGATAGGGTGATGCCTCTGGCTTCGTTCTTTTTTAACTGCTCAGAATTGCTTTGGCTATTTTGCTTTTGTGCTCCTTCCCGTCTCTGGGCTGAGCCCTGCAGTGAACTCCGCATTGCTTGGCTGCATCTGTGGCTCCTTTGAGCTCTTCTCCTTGTCACCTCCTCAATTAGCTTTCACTTGTCCACCTTTAGATTTTTCAGTGCGTTTATCTTTCAAACTTGTTTTTGCAGTGAGCAGGTAATTCACTGAATTATAGCTGTTCAAATTGTTGAAACTTCAAGGGGAGAGACCATTCTTCTGACCTCCTAAATTCTCTTTCCTTACAGAAGATTCAGCCATCACTATGGACTTTTTTATAAATATATTTTATTGATTTTTTTTTACAGAGAGGAAGAGAGAGGGATAGAGAGTTAGAAACATCGATCAGCTGCCTCCGGCACACCCCCCCATTAGGGACATGCCCACAACCAAGGCATACACCCCTGACGAGAATCGAACCTGGGACTCCCAGTCCGCAGCCTGATGCTCTGTCCACTGAGCCAAACCGGTTAGGGCACTGTGGACTTTAAACTTCTTGAGTTATTCATTCAGGGGACCTCTCAGCCCCATAATATTTGTATATGACTATAATGACATAATAATCATTATCATGACCCAGAGTACAATAACTCTTAGATCAATTCTTTTCCTTCATGATTTGGGTATTTTGACCCAAATACACTTGCTTTTGACCCTCAAAATCCACAAGTTGTTTATTTATTTGTTACTCTATATTAATTATTTCCTTTCCTCATAGTTCTCCATAGTCAGCTTCGTGTCAATGGACTGTTGTTACAGCCACATTCCTCTGGTACCAAATTTATTTTTCTTCTGCTGTCTATAGCTTTTCCCTCCTCAAAATGTGTTGATGTTAGTATCTTCTTCACTGTATCTGATTTAGAAGAGTAGACTCAGATGGAGAAAACCCAGCAGTTGTGTGAGTGGAACCACTATCAACTGATAGTAAACACTAGTGAGCTGTCAACTCTTCCATAGCTGCTAGAAACTCTAGTCACCACAATCTCTTATATTCTGCAACCCTGTTTTCAAATATTTGTTTCTACTTCTCAAGTCTTACAGTCTAACTTGCTTCTTATCTTGGAAACCTATTCTGCTTCCAAGAGAAGTAGCAATCACTAAATGAGAATGTCCTATCTAAAATTTCCACCATCAATTTGACAAACACTGCTTCATTAGCACCTATTCTTTCATCTTCTCTTCTAAGTTTAATGGAGAAATTGGCACTTCTCCTGCTTATGGATATTCTTTTCCATTCCAACTGTCTATTCAGAAATTTTTAAACAAATGTCTCTTTCTCTGCTTTAGACATGAAAGCTTTGGTCTCCTGATCCTTTTCCATTTGTATTTTTAAAAATCATGATTTATCAGTTTAAAAAAATTCCTTTCAGTCTCTAACCACTGTTCTCATTTCCTCTGAGGCAAACTTGTTTACCCAACTGACTGCACTAGGGATCTCCATTGGCTCACATCTTATCCATGATAAATTTTAAACTAACATCTCATCAAGAATTGCTCTTATTAATACGTTGGACTTGTAAAATACAGTATATATTTGTTAGGCTTTATCTTACAGGATCTTAAGGGGCTATTTTATCATCTTACTACTCTGTCCTAGAAGCACTCTTTCACTGGTTCCCATAACATTCTCTTCATTTTCCAGTTGCTTGTCTAAGGTCACCGCTTCCCAGTTCTATTTGTTACCGTTATATATTCTGACTAACTTTTAGCTGCTAGTAGTTTGTATTACAATGAGAAGTAATACTGCCTTATTTCTTGTCAGATAGTATAGTACCATCAAGCTTGACAGACTCCTCTTTAATGAATACCCATAACAAAATCCATTCCAAAAATACAGAATAAGCCTGACAAAGCTATGAGCCTTGGGGCTCCTGATTCAAAAGAAGTGTGTGCTGGTCTAGAATTATCCATGAGTTAAAAGTGCTCCATGTGAAATTCAGCTGGGAATGAGAATGGGACATAGAGACATAGATTTCTGGAAGATTAAGACCAATAGCTAAATGATATGGGTCTGACAATATAAAAATCCTTGGAATATGGTAGTGAATGCTCTTACCCAAACAGTGGGCAAAGGGGCAGATTAGGGACTCGCTATCCTGTTAATGAATCTTTAGAAGCTAAGCAGCAAGGTTGACTGTCCAAATAGTGAATTGATCAGGTAAAAGTTATATACTCTATATAGGGGACCACCCACTATGGAGACAAATTGTGACTGCTGATTGGAAAGTTTGAGTCACTAATAATTTTAGAGTCTATGCTGATTAGCTGCTATATTGGTCTTTCTCACTCATAGTTTAATTCTCAAGTGTTCCACGAATCTTCTCTTAACCATTCCATTGATCTGTTCCTCATACAATTCATTGTATTCTTATAGTTCCCTGGGTATTTATTGCTTTAAGGAATTTTATATGAGCTTTGGGATGGATCACATGTAAATGTCTTTGCATTTCCACTCTGCCTAGTCTACCAGTAAATACTGATTGTTAGGTCCTGTCATATTATTTCATACAAGCTTATTTTATTTTACTATTTATGTAACTTTTTTTAAAACTAGTGAAAGAAAAGTATCATGGATACAGAATCTAATCTAATAAAAGAGTAATATGCTAATTGCAACACTCCACTACATCCCAAGCCACGCCCACCAGCTAATCAGAGCAAATGTATGCAAATTAACCCAACCAAGATAGTGACTGGCAGCCACAGAGCCAGAGCAAACAGGAGGCTTTGATGCCCCAGCGATGGAGGAAGCTGCATGCCTAGGCAGGCTGTGGCCAACACTCAAAGCAACAAAGTTTCAATTTATAGAAGATAAATAAACCCCAGATACCTGCTTCCAGCTAGCCTGGCTGAGAGCTTGTGTGGCTGGGGGCTGTGGCCAGCCTGAAAACAACCATCAGCCCCTCACTCATGATGGTCCCAATCTCATGGGGTGAGGGTCCCTGCTCAGGGGCTTGGCCAGCCTAAAAATGGCCCTCAGCTCCTCACCCAGGCTGGCCAGGCACCCCAGCAGGGACCCCCACCCTGAAGGAACTGTAGCCAGCCTGCAAACAGCCATCAGCCCCTCATCCAGGCTGGCCAGGTATCCCAGCAGGGACCCCTACCCTGAAGGGAATGTGCCCAGTCTTAAAATGACCCTCAACCCCAAACCCAGGCTGGCCAGACACTCTAGCGGGATCCACACCCAGATCTGGGATATCCTTCAGGGAAGACCAGCAAGCTCCCACCCATGCACTAGGCCTCTATGCTATATAATAAAAGAGTAATATGGAAATTGACCCTAACAGCAGAACCACTGGGAATGACTGATCACTATGACACACACTGCCCATGAGGGAGCAAATGCTCAATGCAAGAGGTGCCCCGGGTGGTCAGAGCACTCCCACAGGGGGCTCTGCTCAGCAGCACTTAGGATGTCTGACTGAAGCTTAGGCTTGCTCCCTGCTGGCTAGTGGACATCCTCCGAGAGCTCCCATGCTGCCAGAGAGATATCTGACTGCCAGCTTAGGCCCAGTCACCTAGAGAATAGGCTTAAGCCAGCAGGTGGACATCCCCCAAGGGTTCCTAGACTACAAGAGGGCACAGGCTGGGCTGAGGGACCCCACCCCAGAGTGCACAAATTTTTGTGCACTGGGCCTCTAGTATTTGTATAATTTAGTATTTGTTGAAAATTATTATTTTATACTTATAGAGAGATAAATGGATTGATTATAGCTTTCTCTTAAACCTGTAAAAATTCATGAATTTATAAAAAAGGTAAGAATTGATATCCTTGAAATATAGTAGTATTTTCTCAGGCATGTTATTTAATAGTAGGGGCTTGGTATACAAAAATGTGTGCACTCGGGAGGGGGGGAGGTCCCTCAGCCTGGCCTGTGCCCTCTTGCAGTCTGGGACCCCTCGGGGGATAACCACCTGCTGGTGTGCCTGGCCAGCCTGGTTGAGGGACTGAGGGCCGTTTTCAGGCTGGCCACAGTCCCTTCAGGGTTCATGTCCTTACTGGTGTGCCTGGACAGCCTGGGTAAGCCTATTTGCAGGTTGGCCACAACTCCCATTGACCCAAGGTTACAGTGAGGATGGCTGGAAGCTGGTTTCTGGGGTTTATCTTCTATAATTGAAACTTTGTTGCCTTGAGCAGAGGCCACAGCCGGCCTAGGCAGGCAGTTTCCTCCATCGCTGGCCGACTGTTTGCTCTAGCTCCGTGGCTGCCAGCCACCATATTGTTTGGGTTAATTTGCATATTGCCACTCTGATTGGCTGGTGGGTGTGGCTTAGGTGTAATGGAGTGAGGGTTAATTTGCATATTATTTTTCCATTAGATTAGTTTGGATATCAGAGGTTCTATCTGAAATACTTAGGAATGAGGAACTTATTTTCATTACCCTAAAATTTGGCTGCTTTTCAGGATAACTTTTATCTTAAACACCCTTTTTTATTTCATCCAGTTTTCTAATATCAAAAACTGTCATAACAGTTGCAGTTAGTATTAGAAAATTTTTTGTATGTTTTCACCTTTGTTTTTTAACATTTATATTCAGATTTACCTGTGAGTTACTCAAGTATTCTTAAATATTTGGTGATATTAATATAAAATAAAGAAATACAAGAATGGCCTCAATTTTTATTAACAAACTGTGGAAGTGACCTCAACTCAGTTATTATACTTGAATTATTTAAGTATTCTAGGATAGAATTGCTATTTCTCAATGACATTGACAGAAAACAGTGACATTGTTCTTGTTAAGCGAAGATCTTTGTAGGACTGATGATTAGATAGGCGATGAAGGTGCAAGGTCATGTCACAGGTTCAGAAATACTGTGCACAGTTCCTTCTGTTCATTTTCTTTTCTTTCTATTATTATTTATATAATGCTAAGTTATCACATCATGGAAATGTTGTTTACCTTAAATATTTAATAGGTTGTATAATATTTTACCAAATTCTAAGGCACAATTAATTTTCTTGCAGTTGCATTTGAATAAGTTAAAGAAATCATATTTATAGGGTAAAGATAAAGAATAAATAACAACAGTATTTCATTGTTGTGTAAAAGTATACCAAGAATGAAATGAGAGGTGCAGTGACACAATTTTCTCTTCTAAATCGGTCATCTTTTGTTTATGATTGGAGTATATTTTCATGCAGTGTTTCATACTTTGGTGAGATTTTTCTGGAGAGGATCAATAGGATGATGGAATTGGGAGGTGATTGGGAGGGTTACAGACATGTGTGCACTTCTGGAATACTCAGCTCATTTACACGCAGAGCCTTTGTAACTCGCAAGGCTCTCTGCCAAGACTCCTCTGTTCAGACCTCACAGGGCCTTCCCCTGATCTAAGAAGTCTTGACTCAGTACCAGGACCTTGGAGAGGCCATCTCTCTTCATCTTATTAATAACAGTGGCCTCCTTTTCTCCCCTAATCACATTCTGATTCTCTTACCATGCTTTGTCCTTCATAACACCCTTTACTATCAGAAATTACATCTATTTTTTCATGTTTAATGTCTGTCCCTTCATTTTGTCTTTGCAGTGTGATGAACATCTAGAACAACTCTTATTAGAGAGCAGTCCCTCAGGAATAAATATGTGTTTAATAAATTGGTGAATTGTGCAATGATAAATGAATAAGTGAATGAATGAATTCAGATAGATGGTGACATTTTACATTTTCTCCCTCATACCTTAATTTTTTTCTTAAATAAAGATTGACTAGTTATATTTAAACCTTTACAAAACTCAATTTAAAAACACAGGTTCAGGGAATTTTATTAGTTACGGGAATCAGAGAAAACATGTTACAAAATATTTTTGTTAGAGAATTAGTTCAAATACCTGTGTGTCCTATCCTTTGCCTTAGGCCTGGGGCATAGTTAAACTTTGTTAATACTTTGTCAAAGAAATTTTGTTATTGTGACGAATATTCTAAATAATAGTGTTCTGAACTCAATTTTAAAATTATTCTATATTAGCTAATATTCTGTTTTAAAATAAACTGATCATAATAATTTATATCCTTGATTATTTACAACTATTATAATTTACCTATTATTTTAAAATAGATCCTGGAAATCCAATGTGCTTAATCTATTATCCCCTGAAGAATGATATACCAGATCAGAATTATAAGTTCACAATTCCATTAAGAAGGTTTCTTTTAGTTCATAGTCATTCATCATAGTGCTAGTAGTTGTTTCTTGCTCCACTGCTTGTGTTCCCATAGCATTGAAATAGAGAAATTAAAAAAGGCTTAGCAGAAAATACATAGAAGAAATAACAGCTTAAATCAGTAACAAGAAATTCTGTGAAAGTTTCACAGGTTCAATAAATGACATGACATTTTAAGTAATATTTTGAGTTGCTTCTAATTTTTTATTTTGAATCTTTGCACAAAAATTTGTTTCAAAGAAGCCATTTATCATCTATCTCTTCTCAACTACTTGTTTGATAAATACATATCTTTAAAGTTTGAGTAGTATTGTGTATATTTCCTTTTTTTCATGTAGGTTTAAATATAACTATAATGATTATATAATATATGTAAGTGATTATATCTGGCAGGATTAAAATTATAAGTTTTTACTTATACTATAATTTTAAAAGAGATTATTTTAAAATTAGGAAACCCACAATACCCAAAATCTGGAACAGAAAATGTCAGGGACACCATTATTCAGTTCTTTGATGATGAATAGTAGATACATTAAATTTCACTTTGTAGCATGCATATTTATGATTTCAGAATATTTTCAATAGAAGTTTAGTTTTCTTGAAATTAACAATGTAAAACAACACCTAAATTTCTGTGTGCCTTCTTCCTCCCAAGAATTCTACTAAGACATTAAATATAAATAAATGTTATGGAAATATTGGATTGTGAGGGGAAGATATTGTGTCTGCTATAATTTTAATATAGCAGTGTTAATATTTATAAATATTTCAATTGGGAGTTTACAATAAAAGCAGATCTGGGTGGGAATGAAACAAAACAAAACAAAAACAATTGAGCCTGCCGCCATCTTCAAACTGTCAAACTTTAGGCATACGTTGGAGCCATGGCTCTTCTGCAGAATTACCAGTTGAGAAGTTTGTTTCTCATTCTGTCAGTAATGGCATGTTGGGTAGATTTAGTCAATATCATTTGAAATATCAGTAGGCTTACATATCATTAATAAAGCAATAGCTGCCGAAGCAACAGCTGAACTACTACTGTGTATGTTTAATTTTATTCTTCACTGTCCCTACTTTGGTCCTAAATCTGTGTTTTATAACTCAGTTACCTATTTTACTTTACTTTCCACTGCTTAATACTTGTTTTGTTGAAAAGCAACGGATGGCATATTTCTCAACTATAAGTTTATGTTTCCTATAAATCTACAAATGGATATTAGGTTGTGTACAGTATGAAATACTAGGGGCCCGGTGCACAAAAATTTGTACACTCGGGGTGGAGGGAGTCCCTCAGCCCGGCCTGTGCCCTCTCACAGTCTAGGACCCCTCAGTGGATGTCCTATGATGGCCCCAGTCTGTCAGGCGCCTTTTGTGTGTGTGTGTGTGTGTGTGTGTG
>PVJC01032243.1:9273-20163 GCA_004026665.1 Murina feae
GCCCCCCCCCCCCCCAGCTGGCAGGGCTTGACAGGGTGGGACTGGCTGAGTTTGGATCTAGCCCAATGAAGGGGGGCTGTCCAAGTTTGGGTCTTGAGCGATTTTGAGGTGCACGTGGGTGGTTGAAGACTTGACTCTGGGTTCCATGGTGCACCCCAGACTCTGACAGGAGGAAGGTTTTTATATATTCTTTACTAATTTTCTTTAACCTCTGACACTTCTATTATAGAGAAAAGGCAAATAGCAATATTAAAATATTTCCTCTAATTAATCCCCCTTTAATGTGCACGAATTTCATGCACTGGGCCACTAATCTTCTCTAATAAAAGAGTAATATGCAAATTAACCATCACTCCAAGACACCTAAGCCACGCCCACCATCCAGTCAGAGCGACATATGCAAATTAACCCAGCCAAGATGGTGGTTAATTTGTATACACAGGCGCAGAGCAAAGACTGAAAACAGCCTAGAAGGAAGCCAAGTGCTGCAGAAGGGAACCAAGTGGCAGAGAAGGGAGGAAGTGAGGCAGTGGAAATGGGAGGGAGCAAGGCAGTGGAGAAGGGAGGAAGAGAGGCATCAGAGACAGGAGGGAGCGAGACAGCAGAGACTGTGGAGACAGGAGGGAGCAAAGCGGTAGAGAAGGGAGGGATTGAGGCAGCAGAGAAGGGAGCAAAGCTGCCTTGGCGAGCTTCGCTCTCTTCTCTGCTTCGCTCCGGCTCAGGAAGCCCTATTCTTGCAAGAATCTTCCTGCAATGGGCTTCTAGTTTGAGTATACAGTCAAAGGAAGTGAGAGATTAAACTATGTAAGTATCTGGGAGAAGAACATTCCAGGAGGAGAAAAGAAAGCACAGGCCTTATAAAGGGGAGGCTGAATGGTGTTGGAGAAACAGCAAGGAAGCTGGCAGAGCTAGAATGGCATAAATCAGGGGAACATGGTAAGAGGTGACATTAGATAGCAAGCTGGGGGTAAAGAGTTAGATGATGGAGCAGATCATGTATGACCCTATAGCTCACAGGCAAAACTAAGGCTTTTAGTCTCAATAAGATGGGAAGCCATTGGAGGATTCTCAGTAGAATAATATGGTCTGAAAAATATTTCTAAATATTTAGCTATTATATAATGAGTAGAATTTAGGAGGCAGAGATGGAAGGAGAGAGACAAGTAGGCTCCACCCCCAGTGAAAGGAGATGAAAATTTGAAATATTTGTTGACTGATTGGAGATAGGATATAAGACAAAAGGAATAAGAAAAGATGATCCCTAGGTTTTTGGCCCAGGTGACTATAATAATGGTGTTGCTATTATCTGAGAGAGAGAAGACTTTGGGAGGAGCTGATTCAGCAGGAAGGAGAATCAGTAGTTTAGTTTTGAGTACACTGAAATTAAGATGCCTCTTCAAAATTTAAATTGAGATGTCAAGTGGAAAGTTAGCTTTATGGAGTTCAGGAGGAGGTTGACTTCTGAAGATATAAACTTGGGAGTCATCAGCTTGTGGATAGTATCTAAGATCAACCGAGGATTAAATACTAAATGTGCACAGAGAAAAGAAGAGGTCCTATTGAGGCAGGTTAGTAAAAAACAAAACAAAACAGGAAAATCCCCTGGCAAGTGGAATGAAAAAACTGAGACAAATGGTTGAATAAACAGCCTGAACCGCTGAGCAGTTAGCATCCAGCTGATAAATCACAAGATTCTATCCTCCCTAACCAATGACACCTAACAGCAGGTGGTATAAACCTAGCCTCCCTAACAGAAGATATATGTAAGAGCAGGTGGTTTAAATTACCTTAGTCAGGGAGCTAGATAACCAAGAGAACCAATTAGAGCCAGACTAACCCAAGATAAAGGTAAAATTAACCAGAGAATGACCCCAAACTCCATTATCCATCCATTCTTTTCAATACATCAGCATACTGAGAAATACGCTGATGTATTGAAATGACACACCCAGAAATCTAATGACCCACCCAGAGATTCTCCCCTGGGACCTAACCCTAAAATTCCAGCCTATAAAAAATAGATATACCCTCAGGACACAAAACAATATACAGATAATATTGAGAAGGAAAAAGGGCTAATTCAAAGGTAGCCCTGATGTTCTGGGGGAATGACCTTCAGTTGAGGTATTGCCTCCTTCACCAAAACTGGATTAGCAAAACAAGCCAGGAGTGTTGCCCTGAGGGAAGGGTGGATTGTTAGCTGACACAGTAACCTTGGAACACCTGGGGAAAGGGTGAATTGTTAAACTGAGTGGAATCCTTGGAACACCTGGGGAAAGGGAGGTTGGGAGTTTCAATTCCTCTAGGGCCTGGAGGGAGGGAACACATTTGTAATACTGTTAACTCGGGAAGCATATATGAGGCAGGGCTCTGATTTGGAACATTTCCCAGAGACCTTGCGTGATTAAATCTGTGATTTCTCCACTCCTTCAAAGAGTGTCGCTTAGTTGCGTGTTATTTTTGGTCTTTCTGCAACAATATATTGTAGAGTTGTATACCTGAAACCTATGTGATTTTTACTGACCAATGTCACCCTGATAAATTCAAATAAAAATATACCCTCAGGACAAACGATGCCAGTGCACACTCTTCTTTGAGCACATTTTTCACACACACTGTCCTTCCTCAGGTATGTACTTTGTTTCTTCTATCCTAAATTCTAAGGGTCTCCATGAGACTTGCACCCAGGGGAGCAGTGGGCAGCATCAGCTCTTCCCAAGTTTCCTCCATGATCCTGTCTCCAGGAACACTATCCCAAGCTTTAATAAACGTACTCTCGCTTCCACTTGGACTTCTGTCTTGAAATTCTTCCTGTATGAGTCAAGCACATGGAGGTCACCTGATACAAGCCAAAGGTCCAGGACTGTGCTCGGGCAGGACCAGCCCCTGTTGTCCTGCAGTTCTCCAATGATGAGAAGACCTTGTTCGTCCAGCATGGCACATCCTGTTTCATGGATTCTGCAGCAGAGTTGGAACTTTTGGTTCTCCAGAAGAATCGGGGTCATGCCCTCATTTTGCTGACAGGAGGCACTTCCTTCAGGAAGAGTGGAAACAAAGCATTCTGAGAAAAAGCCTGAGGTAAAACCCTTAGCAGAGGGGATTAGTAAAGGAGATTTATGATGGATTGCTTTAAGATTTGTGTGAAGATCAGCTTCAGGGGCTGGCAGCCTACAGGATGGCTGAGATAGAAATAGGCCCCTTGGGGGAAAGAGTCATCTTCCCAGTTGAATCCCTAAATCTACTTTTTTTTTTTTATTGGCAATATTTCAAAGCACTGAAAATGGTAGACAATAAAACAGTTAAAAAAGCAATTAAACAAAATAAAAAATGAGAACAGTTAAATAAAGATTAATTGATACTAAAACTAGGTTAAATAAATGACCTCTTTTGCAGCAAGAAACATGAACTAACAATAATTAAGGTAAAACAGATTTTAAAATTAAAGGTCAGATAAAATTTTTAAAAACAACCTAAACAAGCTAAAGTGATAAAAAGAGAAAGTAAACAATGATTTGAAAGCCCGGGAGGTTAACTAATCAACAGCAGAATTAAAAACACAGTAGCACAAGTTCTAAAGATTAATCCAAGAGAGAGTCCCTTAAGCTAAGGCCAAAGAGCCTGAAACACGTTTCTCCTTATTTGGCCTGAGTTCCACTGGGCAGAGCAGGGGGCTTGACATTTCTCTCCATACTTCTTCTCTCTAATTTCTGGCATCTTCTCTGTGTTGGGGGAGGCAGTTCTTCAGTCTCCCCATTCTACCATGGGAATGTGTCTCATAGTCATCTCTCCTGGTTGTGACTCTATCCTCTGGCTATAACGGATGGAGTAGGGGGAGTACTTGACCCAAATTAGGATAATCCATGTCTCTTTCCTAGAAATCTGGATGTGACCAGGACCCATTTCATTAGGGCTGTGTTTTCTTTTTTTAAAATAATAATAGTAATAATAAATAATTAATATTTATTGAGGATTTGTGAGACATTGACCTTTCAATGTGTTCTCTCACATTTCTTAATAACTTGGTAAAGTAAGTGTGATCATTAATGAAAAAATTGAGACATTAGAGAGGTTCAGTGGCTTATCCAGTGTCACCCAGCCAGTAAGTAGAAGAATTAGGAGTTAGACTCAACCCTGTCTGACTCTGGAGCCCATAATCTTAGCCTCTGTGCCAGATGGCCATTTTAGAACAGAAGAGACAAGAACTTGGGAACTGTGAGATGACCATTTTTTGCTCATGTGAACAGAGAACAAAAAATGAATTGACACTAAAGTGCATATTGAAGCCAAGATGAGAGGGAAATTACTGAACTTCTCTTTGAGTCTAGGTTCTGTTCTACCACCACTCATCACAAGCTCCAACTCCTACTTCCTCTTAATAAATTTTTCCCTTTAGGGGTTAAGCTAATTCAATTGAATTTCCAGGACCTGCAACCAAGAATCCTAACTAATACAAGTATCTTTTCTTAACGTGGGCAACAGAGGACTTCAACGTGTTGGAGGTGGTGAAAACAGCACCAGGTATTAGACCAGTGGAGTCAGTCAGGAAATTGATTCAGCAACCTCCTCAGCACTTAAGTTCTTGCTAGGAAAGAATTCAGAGCCAAGACTCAAACATAAGAGAAAGTTTATTTAGAAAGTGACTTAAGAATAAGGTGACCAGACATCCCGCTTTTGGTGGGACAGTCCCAATTTTTAACAACTTGTCCCGCGTCCCGTGGCGTTTTAAAAAAAGTCCCGATTTTTGGAAAGAATGCACGATAAGCTAGGGAACAGCAGGAGAACGGAAAGGGAATATACGGTTTTTGGCAGCCATGTGGCTATTTAGCCAGGATATGAGTTTTATATTATTTTTGTTAATTTTATAATGTTAAACTTTAATAATAACAAATAATTGTTGAGAATTGATTATCGAGAACTGCTTATCAAAGTTCGCATTGTTGATCAGTTGTTAGAATTCAACCACCATTGTTTGGACTTAATGAACAATGGCATTTTTTGGGATTGGCAATGATGAAAACATTTTGTAACTACATTTTGTAACTGTCTCTCAGACGATACACATCGTACTGCGTGCTAGTAAGCTAGTTAAACAAGTGATGTCATTACAAATCAGCTATTCAGATAATTTAGGTAAGTTATTTATTTATTTATTTATTTATTTCATAAATACATAAATTTTCTTGAATTTAGCAGACAGTACTCATATTATTTATATTTTATAGTGGCGGCAAAAAGTCTAGCACAGGCCTTGAAAGTGACACGACTTACGTTATGGCAAATTCAGAGAAAAAATAATATAAGTTAGTATTGTTATTATTTAGAAAGAAATATAGGATTAAAATTAAAATAATAACACACTGTTCTTACCAGGAACTGCGACTGAACGCATTTTTTCTACGGTAAATAAAGTGTGGACATCAGAAAAATCACAATTAAGTGTTGAAACTTTGAAAGCCATTTTATGTGTGAAATATAATTTAACAAATTCTTGTGAAAAATTTCATGACCTTTTAAACAACAACAACAATCTAATAAAAAAAATTTACTCAAATGAGAAATATGTCAAAGAATAAAATAATACTATACATAATTTTTTTATTTATTATATTTGTAAATTGTACTTATGTTGAAATTTAAAAGAATATATTGTAATACTATTTTTGCATTCTATGAAAATTTTTGTTGCTCCATGTAGACCAAATTTTTAATCAAGAACCCTGCCCCCGTCAGGGTAGGGGAGGACAGGGGAAGTTCAAGGGGGAAAAAAAAGAGACATATGTACTACTCTTTGTAATATTTTAAGTAATCATAAAAAAAAGACCCCCCCCCCCTCCCAGTTAATGCTTTCCCGCTTTACCAATGTTAAAATCTGGTCACCTTACTTAAGAAGAAGTGAGCAGTAGAAGAAATGGGCTCAGGAAACAAGTTACATAGGCAAAAGGGGGGTACTGGAGCTTAGGAGAAAGACTGGTAAAGGTAATGTGCCTGAGGGTGGCAGAGAAGAGGGATGAGAAAGGCGCAGGTGTGTATGTGTGTGTGAGAGAGAGAGAGAGAGAAAGCACACTTTGGGTCCTTCTTCAAGGGTTTTAAAGGCTGGAGGTGTGGGGGAGATTTTAGGGGAGGATCTTAATAGAATATTCATCAGTTTTTCCAGGTGTATCCTTTCAAGTTATGATCTCCACTGATTGGCCAACAACAGGGCAGGGGATCATTAGTCAATGCAGCTGGTCCTGATATCAGCTATTGCATCCCTTGTCTGGGCCTGGAACTGAAGCACATCTGAGGCCTAGATGTAATCCCTAAGGGTTAAGGCTTCAGGGAGCGGTCATACAAGGGCCCACATGGGAGTCACATAAAGCCACTTTTTGGCCCCTTGCTATTCCTCCAAAGGGGTCTGTCCATCACATAAGTAGCAACATGCCAGGGGAGGGGAGGTCAGAGAAAGTAGTATTATTAATATTAGCTAGCCAGTTACTATGGTAGCACTTCCACTGATATGGAAGTGCTACCATAGTAACTGGCTAGCTAATATTAATAATAGGGAAGGAGCAAGTGGGAGGCCACCCATTATAAGCATGATCATGGGGCAGCTTTATCTAGAATCTGCAACTTCGCGCTCCACAGGCAACCACTGGTCCATTCCCTGAAAATCACTGGGGGAGCGGGGGAGAGGGGTAAGGGGGATCCAACAAAGGGATAAATAGTAGAAAGGCCAGTGAAGTCAGGGTAATGCGGGGAAGGTGCTTGCTTGTCAGTCTAGCTTGGGAAACCATGGATTGGCTAGAAGGGTTGGAGCCACACAAGCGCTAAAAATCCTGAAGGATTCATTGGTTAAGCTCCTAGTTAAACCCCCCAAACAAAGAATTCTCTCTCTGTTCCCTTGTTTCACTCTGCTTCCTTGCACACACTTGCTCCATGACCCACACTAGCCTGCCATGTGGCTCCACACACAATGGACTGCAGCTGGGAACACAAGCTAACCTAGCCAAACGCTGGACTGGATTGAACCTTAATATGAAGCAGAAACTTTGGGCAGTGGCTTTGATTCTAGCTGCCAAAGACAAAATGGGACCTTCTCCATGGTGGGACCGAGGGAGATGGGACATTGGAGGGGAACTCCCTTAATGTTACATCACCTATAAAACTTGCCACAACACCTCATCCTCCTGCGGGGGCCTCAGGAAATTCTTGTTCCCGCGTCACCCCCAGAATCCCACTTCTACTAGCAACAGGTGGAGACATGGAAGACACCCCACCTATAAGGAAAGGTCAGGGGATATAAACCACACACACAGGGATATGCCAGGGGGAGGAAAGGTTACCCTGTGGGTAAGATCCTTGTTTTCCCAGTTTTGCCTGTTGCTAGGCACCCAGGGCTTTCCATCCTGGTGACCTTCTGTACCTGGCCCATCATCCTTACTTTGCTCATGTCTGTCTAACTGCCTATCACAAAAGCTTCAAGCTTCCTTTGCTTGCCTTAGTTCTAGTGCTTGTTAAAAAAAAAAAAAAAAGAAGAAGAAGAAGAAGTAGAAGAAGAAGAAGAAAGAAAACAAGGCTTTTGGTGTTTGGCTCTCAATCTCCTTTCTCTATTATCTTTTTCTCTGTGGGTCCCTTTTTCCATACTGAGGGGAAGCGCAGTTTCCCACCCCCAAAAAATGCCTTTTGGGATGTTCATTACTTAAACTGGTTATTTTTAAGAAACAGAAGACTCAAAAAAAAAAAATCTTGACCTTTCCCTAACTGCCTAAAAATTTTGGATAGAAGGCCTGCTCCAGGAAGGAAGCTATAATCATACAAACACAACTATGTTTAATATGAACTAAGTGTGAGAGGGAGGAACATGCCAAAGCCTTGCTCCATCAAAGCCCTCTGTGTCCCATTGTAAACGATGGCCCAGCAAACATTTATTTCCTAAGCTGTTGCTTTTCTATCTGCAGGTGAATTGCTTTTCTGCTCCTTGAAGTCCCAAACTGGCTCCCACCTCACCCCCCTTCTCCTTAGCTAAAGATGCCATATAGGCCTTAACTGTCCAACTTCTCATATTCTCAGGTCTCATATTCTTATGGAACCCCTTTAAGTACATTCATAATTAATTTGATCATTTCCCCCCCCCCCCGTCATCCGTCTTATGTTAATTTAGTTATTAGTTCAGCCAGAAAAATTTAGAAAGATAGGAGAATATTTTTTCTTCCCCATAGTACAAAGACAATAGGCTTGTTTTGTGTTTCTAAATCACTTTAGATATTCTGCAAATGTCATTTTTAATAACATACTTAAGTAAATTAATATGATGATGCTGTTAAGAAAAGAAAAAAAAGGCCCAAATGGAGTCATTTACCCCAACAACAGCAAACCAAGACTTAGTTGCAGTTTCAATCTCTCCCAGAACTATGACCCTTAAACTGCCAATCTGATTTTTCCTGATTAGCAGTAATGAGGTAATTTGCATGATAAACCCCTAAGGTTTCTTTTCTCTAAAAAGATTTTCTAGCTGGAAACAATCCTTTTTTTTTTTTGTAAAAAGAAAAAATAGATCTTCAAATTTATTTGAATTTTGTTCTTTAACAATTTATATGTATTTCCTTATTCAAATGTGACTTCATGAAATATGTACTTGAGAATGATTTAAAAACCTATCTTCCCCTAATTAGAAGGTCACACGTGCCTACTGGCATGGCTCAGGGGTTGAATATTGATCTATGAACCAGGAGGTCATGGTTCTATTCCCAGTTGGAGTATAGGAGGCAGCCAATCAATGATTCTCTCTCATCATTGATGTTTCTATCTCTTTCTCCCTCTTCCTTCCTCTCTGAAATCAATGAATATATATATATTTTAAAAGTCACATATTATATGATTCCATTTATATGAAATATTCAAAATAGGTAAATCCATAGAGACAGAAAGCAGACTGATAGTTGGCAGAAATGGGGAAAGGGTGTGATAGAAACTGCTTACTGGATATGAGTTATTTGGGGGGCAGTGATGATAATGTACAACATTGTGAGTGTACCAAATTCTCTGAACGGTTCACTTACAGTGGTTAATTTTGTATTATGCAAATTTCAACTCAATTGTAGAAAATAAAAAATAAATAAATAAATAAATCCTAAATTCTGGAAGAAATGAAAGGCCATCTTTCATTCAACTGGCAGTCATTTGAGCTTCAATTCATTGTGTTGAGGACTCTGGGTCAGTTCTGGACATAGAACTGTTATGTCATGCTACAATTCCTTCTTCTGAAAAATAGGAGTCAGAACTCTCACCAGAAGAGCATGACTCCGCAAAACTTTCTTTGTCTTATTCCCACAAAATATTATATGTGAATTATAACCAAACACTTGAAAAGCATGGGGCTTTTCTCTAGTCTTCTTTATAAATGTATTTTGCATGACATTCAGAAGTTCTGTGGAGTCATTACTTTATATGACCTCTAATGCCTAGTCAGGAAGTATAAGTGTTAGTTCCTCGAGGAGGAAAGGAAAAGCACATGTTTGCCACACTGTAAACACTTGAGGTATAAAATGAGAGGTAAGTTGAACTCAAAGGAAAATCAGGTAATGTCCTTGGTGCTAGAAAATGGTAATCCTCTTTCTATTGGTCCTTTTAGGATAAAGAAAGTCTGAAAATTCTTCCTGGAAATTTAACAACAGTGCAGGGGGATGTCTTTATCATCAAAGGCTAAGAAATCAATGTCGATAACTGCTTAATGTCATCCTACATGTAAAACAGAGACTTTGCTAGAAAACCTCATTCATGGTTGCCTGTCTCTGATAATTCAACTTTCCACTCATCAAATTATAAAAGAACCATTCATTTATGACTTTTGAACCCGGCAGGGGAAAAAAAGACTCTCCCTATTTTTTTGACCAAAATTTCTCCTAAAGTTATTTGTTTATTAATGTTCTTGGAAACTCCTTATTTCCAAAGTTCAGGTGGCTTTTCATTCTTGACCAACCTCATATTTATCAAACAAAATAATCAGATGAATCATAGCCTTTTAGAACTAGAAAGCATGCAATTTCATGGAAGGATCCAGAAAATAAAATTCAGGGGGGCAAGGTTGATGGCTTTTTACTTGGGCAGAAGAGAAATAGTGGCCAGAAACATCTACCCCTTGATGGGACGATAGATCCCAGTTCTTTGGGGCTCTTGGGGTTAGATATTTTTTGCCTCTTAATTGGAGGACATAAAGATATTGAGGAGCTTAAGGCCTGCCCACTTAACTCCTTTTTAGAAAAGGAGTATTTTGTATTACCACAATTCAACAATATATTTCACAAGGTCATAGATCCATGGAGCCTTCAAATCTTTTCAGGGTGTGCCTGACCCAACTCTTTCCCTGACACATGGTTTCTTTCTTTCTTTTTCTTTTTTTTTTTTCAAATATATTTAATTGGCTTTCTACAGAGAGGAAGGGAGAGTGATAGAGAGCCAGAAACATCTATCAGCTGCCTCCTGCACACCCCCCACTAGGGATGTGTCTGTAACCAAAGCACATGCCCCTGACCAGAATCGAACCCGGGACCCTCCAGTCTGCAGGCTGACACTCCATCCACTGAGCCAAACCGGTCAGGGCTGACACATGGTTTCTTAAACGCCATTTCTTCTAAGAGGTTATGTGGCCTCTGCTCCAACATTTGGAGTGACAGAGAACACCACTTCATGAAGCAGCACAGATCATCTTCTACAATAAAAGAGAAACATGCAAATGTGACCGTTACCACCAGCCAACCAGAGCAGCTGTATGCAAATTAACCCAGCCAAGATGGAGGTCAACAGTCAATCAGAGCGGCTGTATGCAAATTAACCCAGCCAAGATGGAGGCCAACAGCCACGGAACTAGACCAAACCAAAGGGTTCTGTTGCAACTGCCTGCCTATGCTGGCA
>PVJC01032244.1:0-20043 GCA_004026665.1 Murina feae
CAGGGTAAGCCACGCCCACCAGCCAATCAGAGCGGCTGTATGCAAATTAGCCCAGCCAACATGGCGGCCGCCACTCACGGGCCTGAGTAAACAGCCCTTTCCATTGCGGCAGGAGGGAAAGTGAAGCTGCGCCCCTCAGCTCAGCTCCGATTAAACTGCCTCTAGCAAAACACAGCTTTTTGAAACATTGTAACAATCACAGAATCCTCCGGAGCTGAAGGAGAGAGCAGCTCCAGCCTAACCCGTAAAAGTAACAATTGTTTCATTATAGACGCTGCGAGGTGAAGCACAGGAGGCTTCGTTAGTAGTTAGAAGGCCGCCTTAAAGGAACAGTGTATCAATTACCCCAGGCCTTCAAGGAACAGTATCAATTATAGGAGAAAAAACTCCAGACCTGTGTCCAACCGGCCTTGCTGGGACGTTGGGTCAATGGGAGCTGTGGGCAGCCTTAGAGCCCCTCACCCAGGCTGTTCAGGCACGCCAGCAGGTGGGCATCCCCTGAGGGCTCCCAGACTGCGAGAGGGCACAGGCCGGGCTGAGGGACCTCCCGAGTGCACAGAGCGGCTGCAGGGCGGGACAGCGCAGGACCCAGGACCCGTGATGGGAAACAGGCAGCAGGGTTGGAGGGCACCGGGAAGCGGGTAAGAGGCGGCAGGGGGGGCGGTCTCAGCCTGCTTGGTGGCCGCCCAGGCCCTTTGCAGGGCATCGTGGAGCGGGAAAGCAAGGCTGCAGGGGCCGGGGTCCTGCTTGGCAGCTCCCCAGACCCCTTGGTGGCACGGGGAAGTGGGAAAGGAAGGCAGCAGGGGACGGGTGAGTGGGAAAGAGTTGGTGGCCTGCTTGGTGGCTTCCCAGGTCCCTTCCGAGGATCAGGGAGCAGGAAAAGGCTGGCCTGACCACGAGGCGGGGTTTTCCCTGCTTTCTGGTGGCTGGAGGAAGATGGGCAGTAGGCAAGCTTGGGAGGCAGGCTGCACCCAGCCCTGGTCACAGCTCAAAAAAGAGAGCAACATACAGGGGAGGGCAAGAGTCTGAGAGATCAACATAGAGGGGGTGCCTGCTCCAAGCCTTGACGGTGTGCCTGGGGGCAGGTCCCCAGCAGGTAGACACACACAGGAGGACTGCTCCGAGCCTCAGATGCGGCTGGGGGCAGGTCCCCAGTGGTGACACACACACATACACATACACACACAAGGCGCCTGGCAGACGGGGGCCATCATAGGACATCCACTGAGGGGTCCCAGACTGTGAGAGGGCACAGGCCGGGCTGAGGGACTCCCTCCACCCTGAGTGCACAAATTTTTGTGCACCGGGCCCCTAGTATATATATATATATATATATAGATTATAGATTATAAATTATAGATTAAATTCAAATTAAAATCAAGCAATTGTTTGATTCTTACTCTTCAGTAAATGGAAGAATCAATATATATATATTAATTATATAGAATTAGCAAAGGGGAAAATTGAATTTATAAAAAAATTTTCTTTTTGAAGATGACAGAAAAGGTAATGAAAATATTTTTTGTAAAGAGACCTGGGCTACATTCCCATTTTCTATCTAACATACATAAAACATTTGGAAACCTCAGTCAGTTAGGAATAAAGAGCATACTCTGATAACTAAAGTATATAAAACATATGACAATCCCATGAGAAATTGAAAGCTACTTGTGGAAACAGAATAATAAAAGAAATTTTATACCTTATGTATTCAAATTAGTGACACCTCTCATTGTATAGTATTCTTTAGTTTTCAAACCACGGCCACAAATGCAATCTGAATTGTCAATTGAAAAAAAAAAAGTAAAGGTAGACCAATAAACTGGGGTCAGGGTTGTCACAGAGTTAAGGTTGAAATCAGAATTTATAATCTGATGGTTAAGTTCTACATAAAACTGAAAATAATTTCACAGGGATTTATAATTCCTCTAATACCCATTTTTTGAGATCATGGTAATTCTGTGAAAATAGATACAAAAATATTGCTTGAAAATGGTGATCACTTGATGACAAGTTACTATTATTTCATCCTTTATCATTATTATTTTAATTGATAAGTATAATGAGTATTTTTAATTAAGAATTATCTCACTTTCTCTAACTTAACAGCTTAATATGAAGGAGAAACTACAAATATTTCAATTTTATTTCTATCACTCCAGAATAAGAGAAATCACTTGACAACAAGTGAATATTGTTGGAGGGTTAACTCATTTATGAGTGTTAATGAATTTGGTTTCTCAGCTAAGTTACTAGTATTTTAGCAGAATATCTAACATAGACAGAGACAAACACAAATATATACACAGACTGAGTAGTGACAAAAGACAGTGGCATAATTGCATAAAGGTCCATCTTCCCTTTTATCCTACTTTGTGTTGCAAGGCAGGGCATTTTCATAGCCTAACCTTCTCCCTGGAGCTGGATGTAGCTGATGTAATTGATGCTTCTTGACTGTGCCATGTTTCTTTCAATGGAACGGAATGGAAAATGCGACTTGACCTATTCTCTAAGAATCTCAGTTGAAGGCTCAAAGTCAGAGATGATCAATGATATGTGTTCCATATTCTAGAATGAAATATAGTCACTTACTCTGGGAGAATTGGAATTAGAAATATAGTCACTTACTCTGGGAGTCACTTATTGAGAGAATTAGTAAGAGCCCTCTAATGTTTTCATAGAAACTGGTACCTAGCTGATGAAGTCTGAAGGTAGAGGCTGGCTGGAATATGCCTAAATGGCAAAGAAACTGGAAAGAAAAGAGGACCAGCTTCTTTCTCATGGAACAGGCAAGGCTGCATAAGTTTCAATGCTTCAGTTCTATGCCAGAAAAAGTAACTGACTTTCAGGTGTCATGGAAAGATATTTCTCAAGAGAACTATCGTATGAATAAGGAGATGCAGCAGTGGGAGGGAGAGCACCACTGCATCAAAGCTAAAGAAGCATGGCAAAAGTCAGTCAGAGAATACACAGCTTGTGTTACGTTAGAAGGTCCAGGCGGATATTTATTGTCTCTGAAAGATCACGTATGTGCTCCTCAAAAAAGGTAGCTATTGAAAAAATGTATTTGACTCAGCCAAGCGAGAACTACAAATTTTGAAAAGCGAAGTTGAAAGCCCTTGGTCCTGGTTCCGAAACCTCTACACTCTACTCAGTCCTGGAACAGCTCAAGCAACAGATGAGGGTTAGGTCTTGGAGATGGTGTTAGTGAGTAAAATAATAGATTATACCATCACTTTCCTATAGCTCTCAATGAGTCTCCGACTAGGCATGAGATCATTGACTGGGATTCCTACCAGAGGGAGGGGGTAAAGAAAAAGGAAGCTAACATTTTGAATTTATAGATTCAATTTAATATGTAAAAATATGATGGCTTTGATCCTCTCAAGGCCCAATAATTAGATTTCTAATAATCATTGGCTCATCTGTATTTTCTTGTTTAGGAAGATAAATTCAGTAACACTATTGTGGTCATGAGTGCTATTCATCAACCATTTTAGCCAAAAATGTATCACATTGAGCATAAAATTTAATAGAATGATTATGATTTATTCCATTGATTTGCCACTTCTTCAGTAATCAAGGGTAAGTGTGTTGAGATGATGCCTAGGAATGTCTGTGTCTTCATGTCATTTTCCATGAAAACATTAATAGATTTCACAGTAAAGCATAACTCTAACAGCAACCCTTAAAACAACACTGGTCCCTTTCTTACTCTCAGGTTTCAAAGTTAACTCTAATTTTCTTGAATTAACCTTATTTTATTATTTTCAAAATTTACTATAATATACTATTCCTCTTTCCTCTTACTTGTTATGTGACAATTTTCTATTCACAATATTCCTGACTCTCTCATCAAGGTAGCTCTAAAGCCACATACTTTGTGATTAAAATGAATAAATAAAATTTCAAGTATGGGTACTTTGCTTCTAAGAAGTTTTTTGCACTCAAAATTGTTTCATTACTTGTTTAAATGAGATGAAGTGTCATAAAATTAAAAACTTTAATATAATATTTAATAAAAATGTAAAAAGAAATGACATTCTTTATCATGAATGTGGATTTAATTCTATAAAAGCTGCTTAAAATCTAAAAGGTTCTTTATAGAGATATTAAGTTATTTCAAATATATATAGATATGTATGTATACACATCCATATATACAAATTCACACATTCTTATATTACTTATGTGTATTATTGGAGAAATATAATTAAACACAAATCTTCTACCAACCTAGAAATCTCTCCACAAAAGAATAAGAGAAATAAAACTATTTTATTGCTGAATTCGAATTAAGCCATAATGTAATGCATATCATAAGCAATCTGCTAACATATTAAAAAGACACAAATAATTCTTACCCTTTATATAGCCATGCAGGTACAACTCAACATATATGTCCTCCAGATAAACCATAACCAGTTCTCAAGTAAGAGGATTTGACAACATCATTTGCCACACATATTTCATCCAAGATTCATTGGGATGGTCATCTGTGTTTGTTAATTGTCTTTATCCAAAATAAAAACAAACTTCTCATGTTTTTATGGGAGGAGGTAGTTTTGGAGCTAGATGGCCTACTAAAGCTAGGCTTCTATCCTCTCATCCTATATAATAAAAGCATAGTATGCAAATTGTGCCCTCGATCTAAGTTCTTCCAGGAGTTCAACCAGGAGGTAGGGGTGGGGCTGGCCAGGGAAAGGGAAGGAGGCCCTGGCTAGCAGCCAGCAGCCACAAGGGATTCTATCAGTGCACAAATTTTGTGCACTGGGCTTCTAGTAAAATATAAAAAACAAAGTCTAACATTAAACTCAGACAAAAATGGAAAGGGATGTTTTCACTGAGTAGAACACAGTTAGGTAAACACTAAATAGGAGAACGAATATGTTGCCTTTTCTTTGACCTTCGCATTAGGAGTTCATCAGGACTCCCTTTTTTAATCAATTAGAACTGCAACTTATCAATTAGGATAAATTAAAGTTAAAAAATAGGTATTAAAGTTAAAACCAGTAAAATTATTCACAGAATTATTCAAATGGGAATTTATCATTCATGGAGTCTGTATTTGTGAATTTGCCTATTCATTAAAATTTATTTACAATTCCAAAATCGGTACTCCCAGTGTTTTCATGGTGCTTCACAGATTTGTAAAGAATAGCAAAAATTTTGAGTCACTTGAAACACACCAGTCCAGCTTAAATTCAACAAGTAGTGAGTGCTCTGACACTAGTTTCAGCCTTCATACCATAACATAAACCAGAGGATTCTGTGGACTACTACTTAGTGCCACTTTTTTTTTTTTCATTTTGGTACTTTTTGTTGGTGATTTCACTGTTTAAAATGGCTCTGTGGTATAGTGATGAAGGGCTCTCTAGTGGTTCCAGTCACGGGAAGACTTCTGTGTTTTTTTGGAAAAAATACATGTTTAGGTTAGCTTCATTCAGTCCTATCTTACAGTGCTATTGGCTATGAGTTCAATGTTAATGAATAAATGATATATATTCAGGAAAAGAAAGATGAAATTCACTGGTCTGTACATGGCACCATCTCATGAATTCACAAATATAGTTGTTTCTCTATAACTTCATTTAGGCTCTTACAAAAGAACAGAAAAAAACTCAAAATAATTAACCAGGGTTTATTCTATAGATTCATATCAGAATGCAGGCCTCTAGGACAAAAATTTGTACAGTGAAACAATTACTTACTGAATAGGGCTCTGATAGATGTTATGAATTAAAACAATATTCAGGGACTAGCTTAGAAACTAAAAAAATGCTTGCAAATTATCTGATGATTATATTGACAATGTCAATAATGCTGAGTGATATGCTTCATTTTCTAATCGGGCATTAGGTGCTTAGTTACTGACATAGAATAGATACTGACAAGTTACCTAATATATTGATTAGATATTCTTCCTCTTATTCTCCTACTACTAGTGATCATTATTTATGTATTACCCTAATCGTTCTCACTAGGCAGTAACAACTGTAGTGCATTCATAAGTTCATGAAGGTCTATAGTGGAGGAATTTAAACTCCATGAGAAAAGGTCCTTATTTGTTAACAAGTAAAATACAGAAAAATAAAATAGAAAGGACTGTCATTCAAACACAGATTAAATGTGGAAAACAAAGTAAATCAGATAAATGAGACAGACATATAGGATTTGGTGTATATGTATGTGCAAAAGTTTATGTTTATATATGTGATACCTAGCTTTTACTGTGCAATAAGTATAGTTAGTAAAGTAAGGGGATGAGGCTAAAAGAAGATCCATAAAGGATGAATTCACAGGAATAAGTTGCTGTTTTTAGAAGATGTAATCCTTTACATACGTCTAAATTGTGCAAAAACCAGGAATTTGTTTGTTTTTATATTTTGAATTACTATATATTGATCATAAAAAACCAGTGGTTATAAATCTACCTATCAAAGATGACCAATTATCTGACAGAAATATGTTTGCATCCAGTTCATACTTTTGGGATATGAAAACTTTCTACTACTAAAGTACAAGGCCAATTAAAACCAATCATACTACTTAAAAAGTTTTGAAAATATAATGCATAGTATTTGAAATTAAACACTGCATTAGGCAATATTTTTACCTAATCAAGTACAATAATAGCTTTTACTTTTGGGGGCTTTAAAATTTACATCACCAATTGGTTATGTGCTATTGGTACTATGTAAAAATCACTGTATTTAAAATATTTAAACTAAGACATTGTCTATTTCATTCTAGTTTTCTGGAAACTTCATATTTCTGAAATCTTGGTTTCAGCTAATCAGTCATTCATGCACTTAAAACACTTACTAGAAATTATTATGGAACTAGTAATATCACCATGTTAAATGTACTGGTAACAAAACAACAAATATTATATATTGTTTTCAAGGAATACATAGTTTATTGGAGGTGACAGACGAGTAAAGGATCAAGTAAATATCAAAGTATGGAGGGGCTATGGTAGAGTATGTGCTATGTGTTATGATAGTTCTTATACAAGGACTAACCCAACTTTGGAAACTCAGGGAAGTATTCCAAAAATTATTATCTAAAGGAATCTTTTACACAGCAAAATAACAATGCATTAATTTACATTAAAAAGTGGCTGCCAGAGGACTGGATGCCTAAGTGATCTTCTCACACCCTTCCTGCAGATAAATCTAGGGCAAGCCAAAGTATGTTGAATGAATATGGAATCAAAACAATGTAGTTAGATAACTCAAATACACCTAACAAAGACAATGAGAGTTGGGTATACCCACTTTTTTCATTCGCTGCTTTCTGTAAATAGTACCAGGAGAATACACATCCATTGACTGTATCACCCGACATCCACCTAGACCTTAAATATGCCAATGAAAGTTAATGCTAATTGATTAAAACCTGCAATTTATCAGGTTAATCTTGGATGAAAACTGCTAATTTTACCTTCGAGGTTTCCCAATTTCTATAGTTTAAGGTAGATCAACTCCTGACTCTGATAATGTCAAAGTGTTTTGAAAATAAGCAAGATCTTATTTTATAAACTTTAAAGTATATACTTTGCAATAGGGTAAATATCAAATTAGAAGCATGACATCAGAGTTACACAACTTAAACTCTGTGGCAGACTTTAGACAAATGTATTAATTCTTTTCTCCTTTATTTTCCCAATTAAAAGAAAAAATTTATTTTTTTCCAAACTTGACTTTAATCAAATTCAATTCTATGCTTATTGTAAATGGTTTATAAAAATCAAGAACTTATTCTACTATCCCAAAAACTGCTGTAAAATCTTCACTATGAGAGTGGATTGAGTTTTGTTTGCTAAGTCAACTGCATATTATGACATACTAATTAAAAAGAGGGCTTCTGTTTTTTAGTGCAGCCTTTAAGAAGCTTGGAAGTCACCATAGCATCCTAGCAATGAAAAGCTTAAAAAGCTGGGAGGGAGGGGAGAAAAACAAAGAAAAAAAATAGACCTGCTATTCTCCTGAGAATTTTCTCAATTTGTTGAGAGCTGGCTTCCAGGAATGTCATCAGTTTGGCTCAAATAAACTCTTATAAAATTATCTGTAGGTTTGGAATTTGTCACCTAGATACCAGGCCTACCCTAATACCAACACCAGATATTACCTTAATACTAAAAACAAAAGAAAACCACAGACCAATATCTATATATTTAAAAGTCTAAGCAACCATTAGAATGAACAACCAGAATGACTGGAATGACCAGTCAACCAGCTGCTGTGGTGTGCACTGACCACCAGGGGAAAGACACTCAGTGCAGGAGCTGCCCCCTGGTGGTCAGTGTGCTCCCACAGCCAACCTCCCTAGCTGGTGTCCCTTCCATCTGCACCTGGCCCGGCAACTATTGCCTTCTCATCTGACACTGCCAGGGCCTTTGGGCCTGAGCTGGTACAGGGAACCGGGGGGTGGGTAGCAGCAGACACAGCCCCTTTCCCAGGGGGGCCAGCGGCCAACCTCCTGCTCCCTGTCCCCCTCTCCCCCGGCCAACAGGCCTCGATAGCTTGCTGTCTGCCCGCTGTGGTGGTGATGCGCAGACAAGGGAAGGAGGGGGCGGAGGTGGAGAACTACACGCTGGCAGAGCGCTGGCATCAGCATCCAGTGTCCATTCCTTCTGTGACTGGCCCAGCGACCGTCACCATCACCTCCTCTCCAGATCCTGTAGGGGCCTTCAGGCCTCAGGCTGGGACAAGGAACCGAGGGTGGTTGGTGGCAGACGCAGCCCCTTTCCCAGGGGTCGGCTTCCTCCTTGAGGCTGACAGCTAACCTCCTCTCAGTTTTGTTATGAACCCAAAACAGCTCTAAAAAATAAAGTTTATTCCAGAAAAAAATGAAATAAAATGTCTTATATTCAATACATGATTCTGAGAATTACATATTTTAAAAAGATAACTAATAAATAAAGGTAATTTAACTTTTATTAGTAAGAATGACAATAGTTTCCCTTCTCTCTATTTTGAACATAATTTCTTTTTCAATATAAATATATGCTATATTTTATATTTTAATGCTATAGTCTTTATTATTTTAGAAATGATAACCATAAATAATTACACATGGTAGCACATGTTTGTATTAGAACTTCTAAATGTCAAGGCTAATTATGACATGAGAGTTGAGCATAAAAGATTTGTATACAAAGAATATTAAATGTTTGTTTTCTTTTCCTGAGCAAAGAAAATTTTTAAAAGTTCTTCATTTGCTTTGTAAAAGCAGTTGGTGATTGTGCCTTCATGCCAGAATACCGTGATGATGATAAATTGTGTTGATGCCTTAGGGTGATACCTAACTAAATTAGCTGGGAGAGCTAAACTGTGCTCATTTTCCATTTTTTACAGTGTGTAGTATAGTGATGGCTGTTGAGACACCATTCAATTGTCTTTGCTTACATTGTGATTTAATTGTTTATAAGAAAGTAATGAAAATTTAGAAACGTATAACCAAAAGGGAGAAATGCGCTTTCACTACAGATGCAAAGAATAAGATATGCTAACTGGAGTCCAGGGAGCCTTAGGAACATTAAAGCAATTTCGCTTAAAAGCTTCTTCTTCTTTAAATTTGATTTTATTATAATTGCTAAAAGAAACAACCTTTTGTCAGGAGAATATAAAAACTGATACTTGTGATGAAGTATTACAAAATTATAAAGCTTAGATGTTGGAAGTATGCAAAAACATACTGATAATGATTTTATTAAATTATCTTCCAGACTATTTCCTTCTTTGTACCCTTTCTTTTTAGGCTGCTTCAAGGTAAATAATTAAGGTTACTATATTATTACCATTATTGTGGTTCAGCGTGTGCTTTTATAAAAGAGTAATTATAATTAAGGGAAATAAATTATCCCCTTCAGATTTGTATTAATTTACTATATTATAAGAACAGAAAAAGAGAAATAAATGGGAGGGGATAAAAGAATAACTTGAAAAAGAAATCTCAGGATATAACTATTAGGCAGAGGAAAGTAAAAGCTGCATATTCTTTAAAAATTGTTAAATTGGGTTTGGCTCAGTGGATAGAGTGTCAGCCTGAGGACTGAAGGGTCCCGAGTTCGATTCTGGTCAAGTGCACATACCTTGGTTACGGGCACATCCCCAGTGAGGTGTGTGCAGGAGGCAGCTGATCGATGTTTCTCTCTCATCGATGTTTCTAACTCTCTATCTCTCTCCCTTCCTCTCTGTGAAAAATCAGTAAAAAAAATTGTTAAATTGCACAGAATCCATGCCAATAAGAAAAGCATCATTATATGTACATTTATAAGCACATTTACAACAGGCACAAAAAGTTAAAGAGGTAGAACTCTAAAGAACTGATACCCACAAACCATTAAGTGATATTTCAGGACAAAGTGCACAATATACCATAAAATCCTTTTAAACTCGAAGGAACCATTAGGAGGATGTAATCTCTGTTCATCATACCTGAACTATGGTTTATTGCTTGCTGCTACATTTAAGAGGAGTATTTTGGTTTTGTTTGTTTTGATACCCTGGAGTGTAGTTGTGCTCACAGATTTGAGCACCGGGGACTTCACTATTGTTTAATTTCCCATTTACCTGGTTAGAAATTCAAAGTCTAGACGCACATTTATTCTAGGATATTATGACCCTAAAATTGAAGTCTTTGGTGTTTTGGATCATTACAAAATTCATATACTTCAACTATTTTCAAATACCTTTATATATTTAAAATTTTTCATTTCTTTTTTAATATTTCATTTATTCTGTTCAAGTACTTAATCTGATAACTACTATAAAATACATTTGCAGATATGATGAAAGTTAAGGTCTTTCAACTATTTGTATAGTGTACAAATTAGTAAGTTTCTCCATACAAAAGCAAATCTCTAAGACTATTCCAAGATATTCAAAGATGTTGCTTGTTAGTTTTTTTTAATTTGTGAATATGCAATATGTAGTTAACATTAATTTCTTTCTTTAATTTTTATCTTTATGAATATAATTCTCATTTTTGTCCATTAGTGTTAAAATAACTGTGGATATTTGTGTGCACTAATTTCTCTTTAGTGTTAAGTCACAAGTGTATATACTGTTAATTTTTAAATAAATTTAAAATCATTGACAATGCACAGGTTTATTAACATAATAATATTAAAAAGGAATTATGACTCCCTTAAATTTATCCATACTTAGTTATATATCTTCCTGTGCCAGAAAGGTATTATCACACTAAGGTAGTAGTTACATTATTTCAAACAATTTGGACTTAGTGAATGCTGATTGAGTTTGCCTAAAAATCTATTCTTCTGTCTGGATTTTTAAAGCTATTGTTTTATTCTACATCAGTGATTTCATAACCCAAAGATGATGGTTCTTTAGTCCAAAAGTCTTAAATTCAAGTTACAGCCAATTCTTTCTTTGCCAAATGAAATCTGCATGAATAACCTACTTTTCCCTATTATCAAAATTGTATTTCCAATTCACTTGGACCTTAGATATGCTAAAAACTTTCCTTATTTAATTTCTAGGAATTTCGTAAAACGCTGCAGTCTTTCGAGTGAATCCTGCTTCTTAGAACCCGCTCCATGCTTCTTCCTCCTTCTTATGGCAGAATTCTTACGTGAGTGACTTCTCTGATGCCTTGCCACACACCAGGCTGAGTGCTAACAGCACCTTTATTGCCCCAAATGTGGCACTGAAGTTCCAGGTTGTGGTACATCCCAGGCCCACAGAGAGCAATGGGAGACACTGCTGGTGAGGCATCCCCACTGGTTCAAGGTAGGCTTTTTAATAAAGTCTGCAACACAACTTGTCGCATTCACATGTGTTCAATAGTCTTAATGGAGCAGGAGAGAAATGTGCCCTTTGGCTGTTGTCCCATACAGCTGGGAAAGCTGGGTACTTGCTCACAAGATCACATGACTTTCCCTGTGGGAGAAATCACAGGCATGTCAAACTCGTGGCCCACAGGCCACATGTGGCCCAGAAGGAATATTTTTGTGACCCAGTCAATATAACGGTATGTAAGAAACATTTTAATAAAAATTTTATAACTTAATTTTTACAATATATTGTTATAATTATTAATAACGAACTCTAATGTTCGCAATAGCTGATTGCTATAATTGTGTTGCATTCATTTCCCTCATGTGCCTTACATGCAGCTCACCATTTCTCTCCACTGATATTAGCCGCGAATATTTTAGCAGCCGATTGCCATGTTATTAGTCTTGTACTGACTTGTTTGGTGTGTGCAACAGGAAATATTTTGCTTTCGGAGAACAAGAAAAATAGGTTTATTTTCATTATGCTTATTAATTTGTGCAGTTATTCAGTGTCTGGTAAGTTAATGTTCAAGAAAAATATTAATTTTTATTAAAATGTTCTATTATTTTAACAATTATTTATTTCAGCCCTTTTTATTCAACATATCTCTATCGAAATAAACCTACATTTGTATGAAAATTGAAGCTTTACTTTTGCAGCCCACATAAACTTAAACCTTATTTATTTGGCCTGTGTTAGCTTTTGAGTTTGACATGCTTGCTATAAAGCCTCTCTCTCTCTCTCCTCCCTCCCTCCCTCCCTCCTTCCTCGTCTCCCTCTCCCTCTCACTCTCTTGTTAATAATCCTCAACCAAATATATTTTCCCATTGATTTTTAGAGAGTAGAAGGGAAGGGGAAGGACAGAGAGAGAGATCCTAGACTGGAATTGAACCTTGGACCCTTTAGTTAGCAGGTCAACGCTCTATCCACTGAGTAAAACCAGCCAGGTTTGAAAAGGGTCTCTTATGGTCCTAAGCTGTGCTGCCTTAAGGGAGAGATAACGTGGGTAAAAACAAGCTATTTCTCTTACTGACTCCAATGTGTCGAAACTCAATTTTTTTGTGTGTGATTTTTGCTCCTACAGGGGGCTGGAACTTCTGGGGGATCCTGAACATCCTCAAAGGCTACTTTGTCCATGGGTAATTGCCTAAAACAGGGTTTTCCATGGGCTCCTGAGCCACAGCTGAGAAGGGCTAGAACTCTTTCATAGGCTACTGCTGGTTCCATCGTCAGGACCGTCTGTCTATTACCTGAAGTACAAGCACACGAGACTCCTGCTGTCTCCCTTGGTTTATAGAGCTGATCATATAATTTCCTCAAAGGAACTTCTGTCCCTGCATGGATGCTTAACTTTTGTTGAGGAGGAGACAAAAAAAAAAAAAAAAAAAATCTTGTCTTACCTGCCATGATGCTGACACCACCTTCCTTGTTTTTTCCTTACTGTTGAAAATTCATCATTATTGGAACCTACATCTCATTATAATGTGTGAAATGTGCATTCCTTAAACATTTTCCCTAAACACAGTAACAGTAAACTCAATTATCTACTCCTAAATGGCAGGGACTCTCATTGCAATCTGTCAGTTCATAATTTAGAAATTAATTTTGGTTCTACATGGATAAGAACAATTGGTTCTTACAGTGAACACAATGATTATGTTTGCTAGAAATGTAGCATCACAGTTATCTCTGCTCCTATCAGATCAGGGGAAATGTTTTTGTCACTGTGGTTTTCTAGCTCGTTTTTATTTTCTTGGTGATTTGTGAAATGTTCTATTGTTAACCAGCCCATCTGGTTCAAGTCCTTTTCCCCTGCTTTACATGTCCTCTTCACAGATCATTGAGACTGAATAGATTGTTCCTAGTTTATGTGAATTATAGGAAAGGCAGTATCCTCACCAGTTCATTCCATTCAAATCCCTCCCGCTACATAGGACTATGTATAAACTATCATAGCAACACTGCTTTATGTTGATATTTACTGCTGTGTTGCTGACAATTACCTGAAAGAGAAGTTGGGGTGTTTCACTGGGCTGGAAAAAGTTTAGCTAAATCAGAAAGCAGGTCTAATTAAACAAGTTTATTCTATATCTATAAAAGGCTACATTTACTTGCTCTTGTGTGATACATACAAAGCTCTCACTGGTGCCAGTTACATGCATGTGTTTCCATCTGTCATTGTCAGTCATGAATTTGGTTGACACTTCTATTATAGAGCAAGGACGAATAGCAATATTAAAATATTTCTTCTAGTTGGGATATAAAGTACTGTATAGGGAATATATTCATTAATATTATAGTAACCATGTATCGTGCCAGTGGTTACTTAAAATATCAGGGGGAAGACTTGGTAGAGCATATGATTGTCTAACCATTATACTGTACACCTGAAAGTAATACAAAATATTAAATGTAAACTAATTTAAAAATTTAAATTTAAAAGAGATATATAACATTTCAATTTCTTATTTCAAAATGAAAGTAGAACTTTCATCATATAACATATTAAAGATTACATGAAGTAGTACATGTGAAAATCCCTAATTCAACCTCCCCCCCCCCAAAAAAAAACAAAGTGGTTCTTTTCTAACTGAAATGTGTATTATTTTAGACTTGTGTCCCAGATAACTTAAGTGAGCATTTTGCAACCTATTGGAACAAATTCTGCCATTGACACCATAACTTCTTATGAAGTAGAGAAACAGTTTGAAGCTTCCAGAGCACAAGGGTGACAATAGTTAATTTACTTGCTCCACAACCTTTAGAAATTCACTTTACTATAAAAATTAATGGAACTCTAACAACTTGAAACACTTGTGCTTTCCCCTAAATTAACATAACAAAATTACATGAAAACATGGCCTACCTTTACTAACTATCCATTGTTATTAATAACTACAAACATATATCAACATAAATAAAAAGAGGAACTTATTGAAAGATATAAGCATTTATACATCAGCAGATTTTACTTTATGTCTTTATATATTCCCAAAAGATCTTTTAATTATTTATATACTGGAGGCCTGGTGCATGAAAATTCATGTACTGGAGGGATGTCCCTCAGCCTGGCCTGCCCCCTCTACATGTAAGTACATAAAGAATGGTCTTGTCACTTATACATAATTATATAAAATATGTATTTTCATATCCAGTCAGAGAATAACAATTTGAGTTCAATAAATACAGCCTAGAGAAAATATTTTAATATTGCTATTTGCCTTTTCTCTATAATAAAAGTGTCAGAAATGAAAGAAAATTAGTAAAAGGTATTTAAAATCTTCCTCCTGTCACAGTCTGGGGTGCACTGCGGGACCCAGAGTCACATCCTCACCCACCTGTGGTGCCTCAAAATCATGTGAGGCCCAGACCCAGTCAGCCCCACCCCATTGGGTGAGATCCACCCCTTGTCAAGCCCCACCAGGGAGGAGGTACAGACTCAGGTCCCCTGGCCTGGTGCGGGGCGCAAACTCAGGTCCCTAATTAAGCCCTGCCGGCGGGGGGGGGGGTTACAGCCTCAGGCTCCCATCAAGTCCCACAGGGTGGAGGGCACAGCCTCAGGCTCCCAGCAAGTCCCACAAGGTGGGGGGCACAGCCTCAGGTCCCCCAGAGCACGCTCAGGTCCCCTGGCCCAGTGCCAGGGTGGGGGTGTGGCCTTTGGTCCCTCATCCCTCATCCGGGCGCCAGGGCAGGTGGCGTGCCTGAGGTCCCCTGGCCTGGAACCAGGGTGTGGGGCATGCCTTGAGGTCCCCTGTCAGCCCCACCAGGCCAGGGGCATGGACTGAGGTCCTCTGGCTCAGTGCTAGGGTGAGGGGCATGGCCTGAGGTCCCCTTGCCTGGCAACGGGGTAGAGGGATGTTGTCTGAGATCCCCTGCCAAGCCCTGCGCCCTGCCAGGGTGCGGCCAGCTAGGTCTGGATCTCGCCAAGTGGGGTGGGGCTGACAGGGTCTGGGTCTCCCGTGATTTTGAGGCACTGCAGTTGGGCGGGGACATGACTCTGGATCCTGCAGTGCACCCCAGACTGACAGGAGGAAGATTTTCATATACATTTTACTAATTTTCTTTCATTTCTGACACTTCTGTTATAGAGAAAAGGCAAATAGCAATATTAAAATATTTCCTCTAATTAATCCCCTTTTAATGTGCATGAATTTCGTGCATCGGGCCACTAGTTATCTCATAATAGGCTAGAAAGCAGTTTATAAAGCAGTTTCTGGGGAAAAAAATGTGACTAATAGAGATTGTAAGCCCAGTATGAAACTATATAAAACCTGCCTTTTACAAAATTCATTCTCTTTTTGGTCTGCTTTGAAATCTTTGACTTACAGCATAAGCTCCAGAATATGCTGGATAATGTACAGATGTGAAAATAAATAAAGTGTGTATTGATCCATTCATTATATTATCACAGCCTAATCATATAAATTTCAGTTAATATTTTGAAGTCTATCATATTAATAATGTTTCACCTGTCCATGAACATCTTTCCGTCTTCCTGTCACTGTGTCCCAACCATAACTGTATCCTAGAAGTATATGCTTTTGATGATTATAAAAGCATTGCTAGAAAAATACTCAAATATTAGATTGGTAACACTATAAATACATGATCAATATATTAAAGTAGCACTCAACAGTGCCCAGTAACACTGCTACATTTTTTGCTCATTTTAATTCCCTAATCTTCACAGCAGTGATTCTCAAAATGTGGTTCATAGCCCAGCAACAACTGCAACAATTTTGAACTCATTGCAAATGCAAATTACTGGTTTCAATCAGATTTATTAAATCACAAATTCTATGCCTGGAACCTAGCAATCTTGTGTTTTAATCTCATGTTTGCTTTCATTTTATACCCTTTTATTCACTCAGGAAATACACAGTTTTGAATATCCTTCTTTCTCTTGTTCTCTTATAAGGTCCACCTTCCCCTCTTCAACTGCACATTTTCTCCTTTCTTATATTAAAAAAAGTAATAAATACCATATATATATATATATATATATATATATATATATATATATATATATTTCCCTTACAGTGCCATTACAACCACATTCTTTCATTTCATTTTTATTATATTTTTCTAAGTATTTGATTTATCTTTTAAAAAACAATTCTCCCAAAACTTCCACTTAATGACATTGATTTTTGAAGACATGCTCTTAATTCTTGAAATGAATTTCTTTTATGCAATAAATTTGTTCTTGTTAAAGTGTTGGGAACCATAAAAGAGATTGATTTATACAAAGCTAACTTAAAAAGTGTTAGTAAAACCTTCTAGTTACCAGACCTGTGACCTACAGCCAGAGATAGACATCTTTTGCCTTGAAGTAACGACTGCCCTTCCAGAGTCTGCAGATAGGCTAATTCCCATGGACCTCCTTACTCACCCCCATCTCCTAAAGTATATATTGACCTGCTGAACAAATAAAATTTTGAGGCTTGATCAGAACCCTGTCTTGCCTCCATTTCTTCGCATCTCCTATCCTTTCATTCCCTTGCAGGAACCCTTGCGGAAGTCCCCACGTTGCATGTCCTGTGGGTCGGGACATAATTGGCACCCAACGTGGCCTCCGTCCTGCGGTTCTCCAGGAACGTTCACTCTCGCGTCCGGCTGGACCACCTCTTAGGCGCCACTGGTTTCCTCCTGTGAGTCAGCCTTGTTTTCTTGGTCGCCGCTCGGCTTACCCACCCTGCGAGTCAGACCTGAGTGTTAGGTAAGTGAACGCAGTCTTTTGGATAGGCATCTCTCTCCTTGCTTGCTTTTCTCTCTCCTTCCTCTTTCTCCTTCCTTGCTCGCTGCCTTCCCTCACTCTCCTGCCTTTAGTCCACTTTGAGCGCTCTCTTGGCGTCTCGGGAAAGAGTGAAGGGTGCCCGAGATTGCCTGAGAGGACTCCGAATCACCCTGGTTTGTCCCCTTGTTTCGTTCCCCTTGGTTGATCCCGGGCCGAAAACCCTGAGTTCACTTCGTCTTAGTGGTCGCTCTCCTGGCATGGGGCTTATACATCCCGACCTATGACACGTGAACAGGGGCCTCCTTTGTGAGGTAGAGGTTCGTTGATCTTCCCTGGCGGTTCATCTCACTGTGGACTCCTGGGCTGACCTGGCACGGGGGTTATACGTCCCGGAGGCTTACGTGGAAAAGGCGGAGGTATGGGTCAGGCTTTGAGCTCTCATGATCTCTTTCTTCCGGGACTCAGGGAGTCCCTCAAGGCACGAGGATTGGGTAAAAAAAAAGAAGGATCTAAAAAGTTTTTTCGTTTTCATTACTAGCCTTTGTACATGGTTTCCTCAAGAAGGTACTATTGATGTTCAATGTTGGAAGAGAGTTGGTAGTGCTCTCCAAGATTATTATCGAGTTTTTGGTCCCGAAAAGGTTCCTGTCTCTGTCTTTAGCTATTGGAATCTTATTAATGATGTTCTTACAGTCTCTTCCCATGACTCTGACATAAAAGACCTTATTCAAACTGGCGAGACTGCCCTTCGTGACACGTCCCGTCCTCCCTCTGCACGTCCCTCTGTTTCCGTTAATATCCCTGAGGATCCCAAACTCCAAGCCCTCGAGGCCGAGCTTATTAATCTCACACCTACTCTGCATAATCCTAAACCCTCTAAAAATATTAAAGCTAAACCCCTCATCCACGCTTTTCCTGTCACCCGCAGGCAGGGCCGTCCTTCTACTGACGCCTCTAATAACATAGAGGAAGAAGGCAATGCCCAGGAAACTGACTCTCCCAGTTTACCTACGGCAGATCACAATCTAACCTCTGATAATGAGGCCTCTGATACCGAGGACCCTTCCCCTAGCTCTACCCAGAATACAGGCCAAAAATACCGTCGCCTTAATCTTAAACACCTCAAAGATCTTAAAGCGGCCGTTAGCAACTATGGGCCCACTGCCCCCTTTACTCTAACCTTACTTGAGAGCCTGGGCGACCGCTGGCTCACTCCTAATGATTGGCTCTCCTTAGCCCGCACCACACTGTCAGGTGGGGACTATGTCCTCTGGCGCACGGAGTTTGTTGAAAATTGCCGTGAGACCGCACAACGCAATAGTGAAAATAGAGCTTCCCGCTCTTGGACTAGAGACAAATTATTAGGATGAAGCCCCTATGACACCAATGAAATTCAGGCTACCTTCCCTCCTGGCTTATTAGCACAAATCCAAAACGCTGGCCTCAAGGCCTGGCGACGCCTCCCCCCTAAGGGATCCGCCACTACCTCTCTGGCGAAAGTTCGTCTAGGTCCCGACAAGCCCTATAGTGACTTTATCAGTCGTCTTATCGACACTGCTGAATGCTTTGTAGGCAAGGGGAAAACAGAGAGCGATTTTATCAAACATCTTGCTTATGAAAATGCTAACCCATCCTGTCAAGAGACTATAAGGCTCCACCGCCATAATAGCCTCTCCGATTCTATTAAACTTTGCTCTGGCATTGGTACCACTCATGCCATAGGCCTGGCCATAGGGGCTGCCCTCAAGGATTATACTAAACCTGAACAGGACAAAACTCGCTTCAATTGCAAACTGCCTGGACACTTCGTCCGAGACTGTCCCTCCAATAAACTAAGTCGGCCGCCCCCCTCTTAGGTTTGCCCTAAATGCAAAAGAGGGAACCGTTGGGCCAGTCTGTGTAGATTGAAATTTCACAGGCATGGTCAATCACCGGAAACAGCCAGAGGGGCACCTCCGTTTGGGGTGCGAACAGCATTTTACCCAAGGGCCATAGAGAAAATAAGTTGTCTTTTTAAAATCCTGCCACAGCGCCTCAGGCCAGGTATGTGGTTATTTGGCATTTTAAATTCCTCAGGCTTGCAGCAAAAACTGCTCCTCAAAAGATAAAAGTTTTGATCTAAATTTTCCCTTGTATTTACAGTATAAAAAAAAAAGTTCTGTTTTAATGTTTATTGTCTAAGTTTGTCTCATTAAGTCATGTAATGTAAATTAGTTATCTCTTATTTGAAAGGGGGGTTGAGCAGCTGCCCTACAGGCCGCATTACACGTGGCTCTCACGGGGCTGCCATCTTAAATGGTGGGGCTGTCCCTCCCGCTGAGTTAGAAAATCACAAAAGGAAATGTTTATTAACTGAGGCAGCATAGGATCTTGGGGTAAAGTTTTAAGAAGTTTTACTACAGAAACAGGATAAGACAAAAGAATGAAGTGGTGAATTTATTTATTGTGTGTTTTTTTATGAAAATACTTAATTTTAATTATTCAAAGTTTAATCAT
>PVJC01032245.1:0-20057 GCA_004026665.1 Murina feae
TAGTAGTGATTATAATCATGAGTCCAGGTCTTTCAACACAAATTCCCTACATTATAACCATTTGAGTCTCTTTGCTAAAAAAAGACTCAAAACTCCATTTAAAATCACACCTAACACCAGCAACAAACTCCAGTCTCAAGGTCTTTTGGTGAAGTCTTCTTTGTAGCATAAACATGGGACCTATGTTTCAACAGGTCAGCCCTGATAGGAAAGTGTACTTAACTGAGGACAAGTTGAAATCCTATACAGCTACAATGGGTACCAGTTAAAATAGGGAGATCTAGGGGTTAAAGAGATCTTCATGGAACTAAGCCTGAGCATACTGCCCCCCACTTGTAACATTTTTTTCTATGGGGGAAATGCAATACAGTGAAGAAACCTAGAGGGATCCTGACCATTTCCCCATCCCCACAATTACCAAAGAGAGGGAAATAGGAATCAAAGTTTGTTTTCAGCAAGATGAACAAGTCTGTAGGCTCTGAGTGGAAGCAAAAGATCTGCACACTAACCAACCTGGTAAAGTGCATTAATTCTTTTAGTGGAATATCAAGAGGATAGTACAAGTGAGAGTATCTGTCATTAAAGTTCCCTGACCTCGCTGTGAGAGGTCTGAATTACTGACTTCAGGGTGTAATAGGAACCAATAGTTACAGGAGGAAAAGGCAAGCTCTCAGGTAAGAAACTAATCATTTTTATTCTCTACTTCTAAAACTTAACACTGCACCACCACAAAGCATTGTGCTCAAGAATGGGCAAGACTTAACTATCAGACTTGAGAAAAGCATGCAAGGAGACTATAGCAAAGATTGCTTTCCTCCAAACCAACCATCTTCATTCAGTTCAAGACTAATCAGTCCCACACTTGAACAAACAAACAAACACAGAAGCTAGTCTCTCACAATTAATGTATGGCAACACCAATAAGGATTTCAACCATGGAAGCAAAATTAGGCTATTAGACTCTTCCAGGGTACACACACATACACAAGGCTGAGCCAGGAAAAGAACACATTAGGGCCCAATAAGAACATTAAGGCCAAGTAAGGGGAAGACAGCAAGGAGCTCGTTAGGACAAGGAACTTGTTCATTCAACAAACCCGAGCTCCCCTCACAGAACCTGGAGAGACACAGACTAATGAATTACTAACCCTTCTTCACAATTCCCAGTAACCCCTGATTTACAAAATCACTTTATTTTACCTAAAAAAAAAAAAAAAAAAAAAAAAATCATTTTATTGAAGGTCATAAAACCTTTTCAATAAAATTCTATCACCGAAAAACTTCAATTACTGCCCACCCCGCCCCCTCAAAAATGAAAAGAGCAAAAATACAGCTTTTGTTTTCTGACTCTGATCTCTGCACAGGCCCTTGATTCTAATTTTTTTCTACATTTTCCTTTTACCCCCATGTCTGTTCACACCCACAATTACATGGTAGCCCCCGTCTCCGCCACTGCCTCGTCACTGATCCTTCCCCATTACTCAGGTTCAGAGGAGATTATTTTTCTGAGTCAAAAAAGCCATAGAGTAAATGCATATAAATGGGTCTATAACTCTACACACCAAACTACAAATAGTAGTTACCCCAAAGCTGGAAAGGAAAAATGGGAATAGGAGAGAGGGAAAGTGAACCGTCATTTTGTTCTGACTCCTGTGCCTCTGGATCATTTGAATTTTCAGCATAAATACAGATCATACATTATTGATGTAGAAGTTAAGTAACACAAAGTTTTGCCCTGGCCAATGTGGCTCAATGATGACAGCACTGGCTTATGCACTAAAGAGTTGTCACCAGTTTGATTCCTGGTCAAGGGCACATACCTGGGTTGCAGGTTTGATCCCCATCCCCATTGGGGCATACTCAGAAGGCAATCAATCAATGTGTCTCTCTCACATCAATGTTTCTCTTTTTCTCCTCTACCTCTCCTCTTTGTGTTCTCTCTCACTTCCACTCTCTCTGAAGAGCAATGGGAAAAATATCCTCAGGTGAAGATTAATTGGAAAACAAAACAATACACCCAAAACCAAGTTTTAAGTAAAACCAGTATTAAAAATACATGTTTATTTCAAAATTTCAAATACCAAAACTTATTAAGTAGAAAATGAAATTTCCCACCTAAACACACTTTAGTAATCTGTTATTGCTAAATTGTCCTCTATAAGACTGCATGGTTCTTCATCCACAGTGAAGGGGAATGTCTGTTTTCTCATACTCTGAACTCTAGATATTTTTTAAAAATATATTTTATTGATTTTTTTAGAGTGAGGAAGGGAGAGGGATAGAGAGTTAGAAACATCAATGAGAGAAATATCGATCAGCTGCCTCCTCTACACTCCCTACTGGGTATGTGCCCGCAACCAAGGTACATGCCCTTGACCGGAATCGAACCTGGGACCCTTGAGTCTGCAGGCTGACACTCTATCCACTGAGCCAAACTGGTTAGGGCTGAACTCTAGATATTTTGATACTTATTAATCTTTCCCAGTCTGAAACATTAAACAAAAAGATGTATCATTGATTATTTCTCTTTGTGCCTTTGTTACTTATATGGTTGACCATATTTTAAGACGTTTACTAAATGTCAATGAGCTGACATTTTAACCCTGTGCTGAGATCTTACCATTTCCACTTCTGCTCCTCTTCTTTTTTCGGCTTCTTTTTCTTGCTATCTGGCTCAGGAACTTTTTTATCTTTATCTTTATTCTTGGGCTTTTTCAATTTACCGTCCTACAAAGAAACGTGGTGAGAAAGCACTTAAAAAGGGAAAGGACTAGCTGCTTTTCTACAAGTAGTTTTGAGGGGACCATTAGGAAGAAAACTGGAATCATAGAAGATTAAAACTAGAGACTTTTCTAGGTCCAATATCCTGAATAAAAATTTTTAGTACTTTTCTCAGAGCAGTAATCCCCAAATCTCCGACATATATTTGCTCAAGAAAGCAGTTAAAAACATTCATTCTGTGGAGGAAGAGCCTGGGAAAGTGTATTTTTTAACCTCAGGAAAGATTGGGAAAATACTGCTTCTAATACAGAGTAATTCCAGTGTTATCCTCACTTAGTTTTAATCTACTCATCTTTAAACCTCTTCAAATACCACCAAATAATGAATACACGAAGCTATTGTATTTAATATACAATTGGAAAGGAAATTCTTGATTGAGTCTAGTGGGGAACTTTCTATTACTACTGTTTGCATATACACAGTCACAAAACAGTAAAGCATGTATTTGGAAGGTCCTAAAACGATTACTGCTTCTTATAGTGGCACTTCTTTATGGCTCTGACCCTACATGACTATCACAGTAAAAGATCATCAAACTTAAACAAGGGCAATTCACCAATACAGGAGATAAATATCAAAACATATACACATCAGGCAAATATGTGCGGTTCAAGGTGGGGCTACCACTCAAGAGAACTGAAACTCTTCTGAAGAAAAATGTTCCTTTGTTCTACTATTCAAGATAATTTAAGTCAACACATTTTATATGTAGCTCTGAAAGGTGGTATTGCACTATCTTAAAAGCAATTATAGAATGGCAGAGCTTGTAAGAGCCCTATAGACAGTTATTATCAATGAAAGTCTAAAACAGAGGTTCTGTTACTTCCTCAACATCATATCACTAATACTGACCATGATGAAAGCTCAAGTTGACCAGAAAAATAAAAGAATGTGACTCATGGGAATGACTGGAATAGATACTATTCCGGGACTATGATAAGATGGAAATCAAGACAAACTCAGCATCGCTAAGAAAATGACCTTTGGGGTAGAAGAAAAGAAAGACTACACATCATATTTATTTGAAAATAGGAATATATAAATGTATAAGTATGTTTGTGAGTAGAAAGTACTGGAGGATCACGTAATTCAGAGAATGTTTACTATTTAGGCTGAAACACACCATAGGAAAGGGAAATATTTCTCAGTGAAGACATTCTCTGAATAGTTTCTGAATAGGCATGCACATCTGAACAGGCAGGTCCCATCAGTGAACTACTGGCTACTGTATGCTTCAGGCCTTACAATGGAATAATCAGAGACTTCAGACCAATTCCCAGAAATGAAAAAAACATAGCCAGCAAGTTTCATGACCGATCTTGCCATTTGGGGTCCTTGCCACAATAAGACAGTATTACTTAGTCTTTCAGCCTGAAATTGTCCTCTCTCCGTGTAGAGAGAAGGGTTGCTAAAAAATGATTTTAAAAAAGAAGGGGAGAGACGGAGTCAATTGTTCTTTTTTGCAAATGGCCTAACAGTTATGACTAACCTCTTCCAAACTCCAAGAAAGGTACTACTGAGCATAAATGCAACATCAGCATTAAGGCATGGAGAGCTAAGTTTTACAATTCTTTATTAACTAGTTTAATGATCTACACCAGGGGTGGGAAATGTCTGGCCTGCACTGTATAAGGCCCGTGAAATCATTTGGTCTGGCACTGAAAAGGTATTAGGGGTGAGTTAGTTAAATGTTTGACCAAATTTTTTAACTTGATAATTTTGTGTGGCCCTCAATTGATGTTATAAATATTCAAATGGACCTTGACAGAAAAAATGTTCCCCACCTAATCTACACAAAAGTGGAGTGACTACCATAATCACTATTCAACACCTCACTCTCAATTCCTTGAGTTGGCTCTAAACTTCAACTTCTGCCAAGAACAGATTGTCAGAAAAACTACAATCCCCTAAATCCCGGACCCAATCATCTCTCTATGGCTCACTTACTCATTAATATTCTTAATATGATTTCATTATAGACACTTCTTTCTCCTTTCTTGTGGGGAAAAAAAGTCCCCCAAGAGGCTGGATAATATGGTAGCTATTGTGCTGGCTCTGGAATCATACCATATGGGATCAAATCCCGGCTTTACCACCACTTAGTACTTGTGTGAATTTAGGCAAATGATTTGACCTCTCTATACTTCAGTTTCTGCATCTGTAAAATGGAGCCAATAGTACCAATATTTGTTTCTAAGGGTTTTTCTTAGGGATTAAATGAAATATCTAAAATAAGAACAGTGTTTGACACATGTAAGCACCTATTACACTTAACTTTAATTATTAACTTTTATTCTTATTGCTATGATAGATTACACTCTGAAGATTCATTGACCCTCACTTCACTATCTTTAGTGGTGATGCCTCAAGCTATTGTCTTTACACTTGAGAATCCATCCTGCCTTAAGACAAGGGCTAACCTCAAATGCAACATAAAAGTGAAAACTCACTCACCTCCTTCTTATAGGAGAGTGGAGGATTAAGACCCCTGTGAATTGCTGGCAGGTTTTACCTGAATTACTTGTTAACAAGTTTTTAGTATAAGAAATACAAAGTGTCAAAAGAAAGAACCATAACATCATATATTTAATCTACCACAAACATGAATAGAATCCTTAGGAAAGTACTTGAACTGAGATTTTTAGGGGAGGTTTATAAGTCAGGAGAAGAAGGGAGGATGAGCATTGGTGTTCCTGACACAGGGAACAGTAGATGCTACAGAAAGCTCCAAAGCACAAAAGAACTGTGTGGAAAAGAAACACAGATCAGTGTGGCTAGAACAAAGCAAATTAGGGAAGAGGCACAAGATGAACAGAGGCACAAGATGCAGGAGCCAGATTGGGTGGAGCTGTGGTAAAGAGCCTGGATTTCATCCCTATGTCCAAGCGGCACCAATTAAAGGTTGCTAAATAGGAATGGTTACCCAACGTGAGAGAAGAGCAAGCCTTGTTATATATAGGAGAGCACTAAGAAACATTCTTAGGGAAAACTATTCTGGGTTGTAAGCAAATTATGATTTCTTATTTATACCTCCCTCCGTATGTATGATGAGGGCAGAGTTTCCCTAAAAGGGTCAGGCACCATAGCTATGGACAGACACCCAGGAAGGCTAGGAGAGATCTTCACACCAACAGTGCACAGTCACTGTACACATATGAGTTTTTCCTCTACAGACCAATTAAATCTCGAAAACCCATTTGCCTTCAAAAGTTGTTTTATATAAAACTCCCTATTCCAAACTCAAGCCCCAAAGGGCCTAAGTCTCTTTACTAACCTCTTCTTCCTCTAGTTTTCGTTTCTTCTCTTTCTTGATATCTTCTGTTTTAATTTTCTTAGGTTTAAAATCAGCACTAGAAAGGGGAACATGAATATGCAATTAACACAACTGTGACTCAATAGTTCTCACCAATAGGATTAGGACCTCTTAACTCTTCTTGGAAGCTTCCAAGGTAGGAGTGTTTGCTATTATTCTAGGCTGAGCATTCTTGTCAAGAATGGGACAGAGAAAGAAGGCCACACCAAGGCCCAATCATTATAGCCCTAGATAGAACAAAACAACCACATACTACACGGAGGCCTGAGAGGGAAGTGGAATGGAGGGACATATGCATAAATGACACCACTAGAAGATGGAAATCTGGGAACCTACAGTGCAACAATGACTGCCACAAAGTAATGACTGGCTCGAAAGGACAGGAAAGAAATTCTGTATGAATTCTGAACAAACACAAATGAGTTCACTAAATATTTCCCTCCTCTCTTCCCACCTACTACTTTCTACCATAAATCCTTTGTAGATTTCTGGGACATAATAAGCTTATACAAGATTGAAAATAATGAATAGAATTTAACATCACTGATTGAATGTGAGAAAGAGGTACCTGTAAGTCTCAAATACCTGTTTTAATTCAGAGCAAAATCCTACACACGGAAACTTCACTTAGAATGTATTGACAGGCACAGATCCCAGGAGGAATTGGTTTACCAGTGAAAACTTATTTGTGATATGTGATGATAAACCTAAATTAATTTAAATAATTTAAATATTCTTCATCAATTCTATTTTAATTGACATTCCTACAATATGCACTGCCTTTTTAATAAGAAAAATAGAAATATATATTCTCCATTTAAGCCTTCAGGTACACTACTTATTTGCTCAGCAAACCCTACTTCTCATAATTCAAACAGAAATCAGTCACCCAATCAGTCCATTAATCACAAATTCTAAATGAGTAAAAGTTAATTAATGCAGTTTTTCTGTGTATTGCAGAGACATGCATCACATTTATCCTCTAAACAATTCCTTTTTTGTTTAAAAAAAATTAAAGTAATGAGATATACTTACTCATCCTCATCTCGAGGTCTCTTCAACGGCTTAATATCTTCTTTAGGAGGAGCAAAATAGCCATCATCTTCAGGTTCATCTTTAATTCGTGGTGGACTAAAGAGAGAAAAAACTTGTTAATGAATGTTGGAACATCTACACATCAAGTAATCCAAAGCAGGGATAAACTACTGCACTGAGAAGCAGCTAATATAAGAACAACAACATACACTTGTATCTATTATAAAGGTTTTCCATGAGCACTTTTCTCACTTAATTCTCACTTCAACCCTGTGAAGTAGATAATACTGTCCTCACTTTACAGATCAACAGGCACATCAAGATCTGGGACCAGGACTCCTTACTTTAAGTCAGTCTTCATCTCCCCTACATCTTAGCTGCCTTTGCCAGCATGACCCAAACCGTAACAGGAACAAACTTAAACTGAATTGTTTCCTCACTTCACATGAAGGATAGACTACCATATGTATCTGACTCCAGGAATGATTCGAACTGATCATTCTAGTGCTCCAAAACCTAATATATAGTTTTTACAAGGAAAGGAGTAAAATTTTTATTTCCCAAACTTGGTACCTTAAAGGTCTTAGGAAAATAACCTTAGTTTCATGGTAAAACAACCAAGATGACATCACAACAAAAGAAGGGCACATGCTAAATGAGAGGCCCAGGACAAATTCAATTCATTCTAAGCCAAGTTTAGACATTTTTCAATGTCCTCCTTAGGTTTATTTACTTGACATAAAGAAGAGTGCCTTGCCTTATCTTTAAGATTTTGTCTTCTAAATATAAAAAGATAATTCTGTTACACAACTATGTTGAACCAAAAAGCAGAAGGAAGAAAAGAAGAAGCCATGAGACCAACAATCACCACAGCCTTGGAATGTTCCCTGGCTTAACACATCTGATTAGAACCTCATTGCTCACAGCCAGAAGCACTTACAGAGCTAACTAACTCGGTACGGGGAATGGTCTCTGGACATGAAGCTTCATCTCTAAGACACCCGGGGGATAAACTTACACAGACTCAGCTGCAAAGAAAAGTCAGGATATTCTTAGGGTTTTAAGAGTAGATAATGCCACCTCCACATCACCTCATCCCTTTAAGCATACTGGATCGCCTTGCTTGCAGAAGAATTTGAATGTTTAAAGCAATTAGCTTTCCTTCCTTATTTCTGCACATTCCCCAAATGCCAGCCTTTAAAGCTGTTCCCCGCAACTACAAAAGTAACTAACATATATCCAAAATCTCCACAAGCTTTGTGCCAGAAGAAACACTGCCATTTCAGCCAGTAAATGCTAGATCCTAGTATCGTCACAGGTGAAGTTAAAAACAATTGTCTCAGAAAACGGGGTTCCATGCAGTGCTTCTCTGCAGATATACATGCAAGCAAATAAGCAGTCCAGCAAAGTGAATGGAGAGCCCACTGCCTGGACAGGTGTGTTCCTAACCTTCTAACCCAAAAGTCTGAAACTGAACCCAAGTTTCAAAGAATCCATTATTTTCTTAGTACGTATTAGTTTAATAAAACTACTCCAAGTCCAAAGAGTCCATTTTTTCTTAGTACGTATTAGTTTAGTAAAAATCCACTCGTCAGTTTCTTGGCAGAAAATAGCCTCCCTGTGCTCAGTCACTTTATCTAAGAAATCAGAATGCCTAGGGTAGCTTATAGTCAATTTTATTATCAACATTCCTAGTTATAAAACATGCCTGAAGAGGGCTCCTGCTGCTGCTAGTCTAAAGGACTTGAAGGACATGCCACAGTTTTCAAAAACGTTCTCAAATGAAATTGGAACTTCGAAGTTTCAAAGAAGCAAAACTCTCAAAACACTTCGTCCACGTTAATAATGTTTACTTCCAACAACTCCTAGTAAATCCATTCTGATGTTTTGTGGAGGCGAATGAGAATATATGACCATAAATTTGTAGTTTTTTGAAACTAGAGGTGATTCTTAGACTTATTTTAAAAAGTTGAGGCTGATGAGGAAAACAGAATCATAACAACAAAAATGGCACAGGAAGTGACCTCTAGACTGTGCAGATTGTGTTTCTAGTACTCACAACTATATTTTTGCCACACCCTGTGTATATACTCAAATCTACACCCATTCCCAAAATATAGACCAAGAAGGCACCTATATATGAGCCTCAGAATACTACTATTAATTACTACTAAGTATGACATTTCTTTTGGGGTGTTGAAAAGGTTCAGAAATCAGATAGTAATAGTGGGAAAGATGCACAATTTTGTGAATATACTAAAATCCAATAAACTATACACTTTAAAAGGGTGAATTTTATGGTATGTAAATTATATCACAATTTAAAAAAATTTCTTCCTGTCAACCTTCTCCACTCAAAATAACTTCTGGAAAATATCCTGATCAAACTCACTAAAGGGCACTCTGGAAATGCTCAGAGGACTTCGGCCGTCCTCTCACTGGCAACTTCCTGGGAAACCTGGAGGTGCCCAGGTCAGTGTGTGTTAGGTACAGGCACACTTGGGCAGCAGACACATAGGTAGCTGGCCTGCAGGGCACCCACAGGAAGCAGAGGACTCTTACCTCGAGAAGCCATTTTCCTTCTCCTTCTTTACTTTTGCATCCCCAGAGGCTCTAACCTGAAAGATCAAGCAACAGTAACTGATTAGTACCTTGAAAGCTACATTTGACTCTAATAAAAAAGCCTCTCTCTTTATTAGAGAACATTTGAATTCAATCCTTGGGGCACCCTGATCACAGACGAACTTCTTGCTGACGTGAACTGAAGGTCTTCATATTTTTCTAACACTTATTTTATACAATTCTTCAGGATAAACTGTTCAATGAACTGAGAAAAGTTTCCGTGCAAAATAACAGCTTTTTACCTTCAAATTATGGCAGTAAATATACTCCACCTCTCAAGGATTTGCCCTTCATAGTGCAGAGAGGAAATAAAAAACAAAACAAAATGAGCCTGGCCTGTGTGGCTCAGTGGTTGAACGTTGATCTATGAACCAGGAGGCCACGGTTTGATTCCTAGTCAGGGCACACACATGCCCAGGTTGTGGGTTCCAACTCCAGTAGCGGGTATGTGGGAGGCAGCCGATCAATGATTCTTTCTCATCATTGATGTTTCTCTCTCTTTCCTTCTCCCTTCCTCTCTGAAATAAAAATATATATTTAAAAAAATAAAAATATATCTTTTAAAAATAGTCTATTTCCTGCTTTCTCTGGTTTGGAAAAGTGTATTCACATTCCCCTTTTCCAAATTCCCATTTTCTAGACTTGTCAGAGGGGTATTTCAAAAATCTTCTCTCTCACACACAAATAATCTGGAAAAATACAAAGGAATAGTTTGTGTTGTGGCTGCCTCCAAAAAGGGAAAGATGGAGGCCAGTGAGCCATGGATAAAAGGGAAATGTATTTTTCACTATATTCCCTATTTCACTTGTCTGAATTTACCAAATATGTTACTTTTTTAAAACCTAAAATTAAAACAACTTTTAAAAAGTCAATGCACAACACTACTCATCTGCAGCCAGAGGAGGCCAGCTGTTTCAAGACAGCTACACTGGTTCTGCTAGAAACAAAAGTCAGCAAAGGCACCAGCATCACCACGTTTTCACTCAAGAACTGTCATTCAACAGAGGACCAAGGAAGCATTAAGCCCTTTCCCCAAAACAGAATTAATTTTCCCCAGGAAGGAAAACTGTCATTTCCAGAACACTACATCTTCAATTTATCCACTTGCCATATAAAATAATGACCTGAATAGATATGCTGTACAGTGGCAACAGATATTGTTTTCAAAGTTTAAGACTATGGTTGACTCTAAAGTAAGGTGACCAGATTTTAACATTGGTAAAGCGGGACACCATTGACCGGGGTTTTTATTATTATTATTATTATTATTACTTAAAATATTACAAAGAGTAGTACATATGTCTTTTTCCAGAAATCGGGACTTTTTTAAAACGCCGCGGGATGCGGGACAAATTGTTAAAAATTGGGACTGTCCCGCCAAAAGCGGGACGTCTGGTCACCTTACTCTAAAGTCTCCTGAGACTTTTTCACTCAAAGACTTTTTCACTTTCTATGCAATGGAGGTTATTTTCATTATCTGTTTAAAAGGTAAACAAAATGCAAAGTACATCCCATCTCTTCCTCTCCCACTGGAAAGTTCTGTACCTTTTCCTCCTTTCGTTTTTCCTTGTCTCTGTCTTTATGTTTGTCTTTATGTTTTTCTGAACTTCCATCTTTGTGCTTGTTTTTTTCCTTCTCTTTATGTTTCTTTTCAGAATCTTTATGTTCACTGTGAAAAATAAGACACAAAAGGTTAGCCCAGAGTAGGGAACAGAGGGTTCATTTCACAAGATAAACTCACAAGATAACTTAAGATAACTTAAGATCACATGAACCATGGAAACTTACACTGGTTAAGTAAACAGTCCTGACAGAAGGTTCGAGTAGATGCTTTTATCTACAGGGGACTTTATTTTGATGTTTTTATTTTTTCAAAGGAGCAAGGGAACCAAATAGAGAAAGAAACATAGTAATTCTAAACAAACCAGGACATTTTTTTGCCAGTGACTAAAAATATACAGCAAGCTCCTTTGTACTTCCACAATATTCTGCCAGCAAAAAACCTATAATGAAAACTTCAACATGAGCATTCACATCTGATGTGAGGAGTAAAAACAATTCACCAGAAATGCACTTGGTAGCTCTGAGCTAGACTTAAGATATATCAGATCTGTAGCCAAGCCAGGGCTTTGTGCAGTGAGCAGTCCAACACAATAGATGTTTCCTGCTAGGTTTTACTAGAAAAAGTTAGCTACTACTAGATGGAGCTGCTTGGTCCATTCTTTACAACAAGAAAAGACCCATCTAAAAGCAAAGCATATAAAACGTTTAAAAGCCTTGCTTTGAAAAGGGGTTGTAAATACACTGGCAGCATTATAAAAAGGCACTGCGCCTCTGGAAAGCAAAAGACAACATTACAAAGCAAGAGCCATTACAATGTCCACACCCTGACATCCAGCTCCTGGAAATTTCTCTTTGGAAAGCAACATAACAAAAAGATGTTTATTTTGATGCTTCCCGTAACAATAAGCAAATAAAAATATAAACAAACCACCAAAAAACTAGATATAAACCTTAGTGAGTAATAACAGGAAAAAACTGCGATATATCAAATTACATAGCTAATATGCTATAATTTATGAGTCCTACAAATACACATGGGAAATGTTTATGACACCAATGGAAAAAGGGATAGTCGTCCCTTGGTATCTGAGGGCGACTGGTTCCAGGAATGCCATCTCTTCCAGGCACAGATACCAATTCCTGCAGATGCTCAAGTCTCTTATATTAAAAGGTATAGAACAATACATACATACATGTATAAAACGACTGCAACAACATAAAAAGCATGATGTGGACAAAGACAGACGAGCAATAAGCAAAAATCACATGCTGTAGTTTAAGGTGGTAGAACACTGGATGACTATTTTCTTCAGTGTACCAGGCAGATGATTTAGGATCCTTGCTTACATCACCAATATATTCCACAAGTTAACAAACGGAAGTTTGAACTCAAGTGCTATGAATTGGTGGGGTTCATCCCACACACAAAACAGCTGACAGGGACAATCAGGCCTATGGGCACCTTGCCTTCCCACCACAGATTGCACTTCCCATCTGTCACATTTAATTAACACCTGCAGCCCAGAAAAAATATAGATTTTACCAGCAATGGGCTCATTAGGTTATGTTCACCCCATGAAGTTTGTCCTAAAGAGATTCAGCCAGCTTACTTAGCTACATTGAAGGCCAAAAATGGATAAACAAATGATAGCATCTAGTGAGGTGAGAGCCACAGAACCTGGGTCAGGGGAGCATCTGCTGTCACATACATTTCTGTACACAAAAGGAGCCCCAAATGGATATAGGTGGTCAAGTAATAACCAGAAACTATGAAATCTAGGCAGAGGATATGAGGCCTAATAGAAACACACAACTACAGGATAAGGAAGATCCAGGAAATGTCTGGGGGGGGGGGGTCCATTTTCCCTTGTTTATATACTACTAGAGGCCCGGTGCATGAAATTCATGCACTGGGGGAGAGGGGTCCTCAGACCAGCCTGCCACCTCTCATAGTCCGGGACCCCCTCAGTGGAGGTCTTATTGATGGCCACAGTCTGGCAGCAGAGGCTCAGAGCAGGCATTGTGTGTGTGTGTGTGTGTGTGTGTGTGTGTGACCACCTGGAGCCTGCCCTCAGCCACATAGGAGGCTTGGAGTAGGCACCCTTCTGTGTTGATCTCTCAGGCTCCTGGCCTTGCCTGCATATTGTTCTCTCCCTTGAGCTGTGGTCAGGGCGGGGTGCTGCCTGCCGGTCACGCTTGCCTGCTCCCGGATCACTGCGGCGACCCAGGAGCAAGCCCTGCTGCTTGCTGCCTGTGGGCTGCACTTTCCAGTTCGCGCTCGCGGTGGCCACTGGGAGCAGGCCCTGCTGTGTGCTGCCTGCGGACTGCGCTTTCCTGCTCGAGCGCAGCACAACCTGCTCTCGGGTTGCCGAGGCAATGTCTGCTGGGTTCACATTGCCAGGGTGACGCCGCCAGCATCCTGCCCCATTGCTATGGGCGCCGTGGAGTGACAGTTAATTTGCATATTATTCTTTTATTAGACTAGAGGCCTGGTGCATGAAATTCATGCACTCGGGGGCTGGGGACCCTTCAGCACAGCCTGCACCCTCTCACAGTCCGGGAGCCCTTGGAGAATGTCCAACTGACAGGGAAGTGGGCCTAAGCCACCAGTCAGACATCCTTAGCACTGCTGCAGAGGTGGGAGAGGCTCCTGCCACCGCCTCTGCACTTGCCAACCATGAGTCTGGCTTCTGGTCTAGTGCACTGACCACCGGGGGCAGCTCCTGAGTTGAGCGTCTGCCCCCTAGTGGTCAGTGCATGTCATAGCAACAGGTTGTTCCACCGTCGGACTGAAAACGGTTCTCTGACATCCCCCGAGGGCACAGGCCAGGCAGAGGGACACCACTGATGCACAATTGGGGCCAAGGAAGGACTGCCGGAGGGCTCTTGGGCGTGTCTGGCTTGTCTTGCTCAGTCCTGATTGGCTGGACCAAGGAGCAAGCTAACCTACTAGTTGGAGCCTCTGCCTCCTGGTGGTCAGTGCACATGATAGCGACTGGTTGACCCAGGGAGTAAACTGTCTGCCCCCTGGTGGTCATTGCATGTCATAGCAAGCAGTTGAGTGGCCTTAGCATATCATTAGTATATTATGCTTTGATTGGTTGAATGGCAAACTGGATGACTGGACACTTAACATATTAGGCTTTTATTATGTAGGATAGGATGCGCTCCTTACGTTATTTAGAGGTGCCCCATACTGAAATAACAAGTTTCCACATGAGCAAACTTTTCTTTTGAACTCAGAACAGCTGAGTTTAGTTCCTGTGTGCCTAGAGGCACATGGCAACCACGCTTTCCCACCGGGCTTTTTAGTCACAGCATCACTGTGATGCCACTCTATGCACGATGCTCTCATAATCTGTCTTTACCAAAATGCTATGTTTCATCAAAAAATTTATTCTTTACTCTGTACAAAAATAGCTCGCAATTACATAATACTCCAGCTTTAGAATGATGGGGAAAATTGCAAAAGTTGCCAAAATTGCAACTGATCTACTTCAGGAGTTTACACATGATTTTGATATTACCGGCAAAATGTATGGTAATTATCACTCTTCTATTCTACAGGCACTGTAGTTTTACTTGTCTGTTATTGTTTTTTAACATTAACTATAGGAAATATTTATGGCCATCTATACAAGTTTTTGCCTAAAAGCAAAAAATATGCAACAATTACATCCATGATATTACTGGATGAATATACTTCCCCCCACAAAGTAAAAAACTCTAAGCAAGCAGTGTGCTTGGTATGTTCACATATATTGTTTCATTCAATCCTCACACACATTGTTTCATTCAATCCCTTAGACTGATTTAGAAACAGAGGAGCCTGAAGTTCAGTCTTATTCCAAGTTATAAGTTAGAAAGAAGGAAAGTTAAGATTTAAACTCATGTTTCCATCTCCAAGTTCAGAGTGCCTCCCACTAAATCAATACCATTACATCTTCATGAAGTTAATACCTACCACTAAAGGCAGATTAGATAAGGCGACAAAATGCACAGCCAATCTGAGATATATTAAGGTCAAGACTTTATTTTACCACCAAGTAGAAACTTTCTAGAATAGAGATCTTGGATAACTGAAATGATAAAACCTTTGAGATAGCTGCTCCTCATTTTGTCTTCCCACAAAACTATAAATGGCCAATTCAGGAATCTAAATTTAGAAACACTCTATCCTCCCTTATGTTCCACTGTTCCCCCTTGTTCTCTTTCTCAATGAAGGCATTTCTTAGAACATTACTCTATTTCAATACAAAACTGGCTTTCTGGCCTTTTGGCATTCACAGCACAGGCAATTTGTAAGTGCACACAGCCCTCCAGCTTTCAGCTTTGTTGTTCATTATCACACTGGCCAGAGATAAGAAGAAATAAGGCAACAAATGACAAGGCAATGAGACAGTATGTAGGCTACCCAGGAAAGTGAAAAAAAGTCAGATACTTCCTCTGCCTGCTACTCAGAGGGAAATCAATTCAGGAAATTCAAAGTCCCTGTTAGAATAGTAATCCTGTTGTAGTCATAATCAAACACAAAGACCAGAATGAAATGAAACTATCAACTTGACTTTCCAAAGGAAATTCTCTCCCAATGTTTAGATGTAAGAGAACAGGTTTGGATTTTTATCTTAAGTGAACTTAGATGATTCAGGAGTAAGGACATCTTGTGGTATACAAGGCATTTCACTGGAACTGTTAGAAATTTTAGTTTGTGGAGCCCTACTAGGTCTCTGAATATAGTGTTAATATATCTACTTGTCAGTTGCTGTTCCTGTCCATATCTCCTGAAATAGAGAAGAGTGAGGTTCTACCCCTCATCCATAACCCCTACAGGGTCAAAAGTGCTGGCAAAGGGCAACCCATGGTGCCAGTGCTTCCTAGGAATCTACCTGAAGGAGCAAATGCATCAGGGGGACAAAGTCCTGTGATAGACACATGTCTAATTAGGGCTGTGCCACAGAAATTAGGAGCAGGATTTGGCCAGTGGTAGAAAATGGAGCAAATCTGGGATCAGGCCAATTCATCATCACTCAGGATTTCCTAGCATGTACCTCTTTTCCAAAATGTTTAAAACTAACTTGGCTTTTATGGTGGCTTAAAGAGTAGCACCTTTCCCACTGACAGATGATGGCAATTTAGATCAGTGCAGGAGTTCATGTGTTGACTGCCTGTTTTAAGACATGTTACTCTTGCCTTTATACTGATCCACTACTTTTACATACACAATGTCAAACTCACTAAATACCACTGAAGGCTACAAATACTGGCCAGTTCAGAGGCTGTAGGACAGATGATGGAGAAATCGAAGAAACTTCAGCAGGAATAAATAAGAAAAATAAACTGGAAGAAAGGCTTAAAACTGGTCATAGTATGGCACCAAAAGACTTGAAGAACATATTATTTTAAAAAAGGAATTTAGTCTGAAATACACTGAAGGTCAAAGCACTGATGGTAGCTTATATTTCAGAACCTTTGTAATGGTCACACTTTGCGATGAAATAGGAACTTCATCATCAGCAACTCTGAATGAGAAAACACCCAATTAGTGGCTATGCACACATGCTGACTCCTTAGGGCTCAAAGGCTCATGTCTGTCTGAGGATAAGATCCACCACACGAGCAGAGTCTGGACAAGCAGAAGTCAATGCCAAAGAGAACAAATGGCAAAAGTCAAAGCCACCTCTGCAAGAGTGTTCATGCCAGTCTTAGGCTTCAATTAGCTAAATTCCACTAAGGAAAAAGTAACCTACACTATTTTTAAAGTGACGACAGTGAAAGCTTTTGTCTGTGACCCTTGCTGGAGCTGAGCAGACAAGTTTGACCAGGGTTATTAATTACTCGTAGGCACTTGGGCAGAAGATGGAAGGGAAATGCCAGGAGGGAAAAGCATTTATTTTCCTTCTGCCCTGGGATAGAATTTGCTATCTCTTCAGAAAACAAAACAAAAAGTACGAGTCTGATATTCTGGGACACTAGGATGCTGGCGATGGGAAACGATTTAAATCTGTTAAAGAAAACAAACAAACAAAAAAAGACAGACAGACACCCTAATCTGTCGTCTATCATCAATAAAAGTATTTAACAGATACTTGCAGTCACTAAGTGACTGGCACTCTTCTAAGCAATTTAATTCCCATAAAAAGACTGAGATAAGTTCTAGTATTTCCATTTTACAGAAGTGGAAACTGAGACATGGCAGGTAAGGTTCAGTAACTCACTCAAGGAGACATATCTGAGAGATAAGTAGGATTTAAACTTAGGCAGTCTGGCTCCAGGGTGGGCAAACAAAGCAAAAAAGCAACACTGCTAGCCCTAGCCAGTTTGGCTCAGTGGATAGAGCGTTGGCCTGTGGACTGAAAGGTCCTGGGTTCAATTATGGCTAAGGTCACATGCCACGGTTGCAGGCTTGATCCCCAGGAGGGGCTGTGCAGGAGGCAGCCAATCAATGATTCTCTCTCATCATTGATTCTTCTATCTCTCCCTCTCCCTTTCTCTCTGAAATCAATAAAAATACATATATATATGACTTTAATTCTTTTTATGGGAATTAAATTGCTTAGAAGAGTGCCAGTCACTTAGTGGTATTCAAGTATCTGTTAAATACTTTTATTGATGATGGATGACAGATTAGGGTGTCTGTCTGTCTTTTTTTGTTTGTTTTCTTTAACAGATTTAAATGGTTTCCCATCGCCAGCATCCTAGTGTCCCAGAATATCAGACGCGCTCACACACAAAAAAACCCCACACATACAAAACAAACAAACTAAAAAAAGGAGTAAACCATCATTCAATGACTAAATCAATACATATATAAATATTTTAAGCATCTTTCAATGACTAACTCAAATGCTGTTTCCACCATGAAATCTCTAATTAAAATTAGATTCAACTAACAAAATTGACAGCTCCAATATATCTCACTGATACCAGGCTTTGTGGCAATCATCATTGTCATAACCACAATTGTTTAGTACGTTATAACAAACTCGAAAACATGACTGGGCCAGTACTACTCTCAACACTTGACCAAAATGGAAAATAAGACCTGGAAGTTAAGTGGCTTGGATTAGGCACACAGCTTGTAAATGGGGGGCACACAGGTTAGTAAATGGGAAAGTCTGGCCTTGCGTTCTATTTTAGTGTGCTTTTCACTACATCACATTAATTCCCGTGTGAATGTGGTGATGTACTCAGTTTCCTCATTTCTAAAGTACTCAACCCTCTTCTCTACCTGCCTGTGTTAACTGTTCATTTCCCCCAGACAGTTTGATACACAGGGATGTGCAGATTAATAAAGGGCTTCAGCAAACAGCTCACACACACACACACACACACACACACACACACGTAAAACAAACGAACAAAAAAACAGGAGTAAACATCTCTTTTTAAATTTGATCGCCTTCAGCCTGGCTAGTGTGGCTCAGTGGTTGAGCTTCGAACTATAGCCTAGGAGGTCACAGTTTGATTCCCCATCAGGGCATGTGCCCAGTTTCAGGCTCCATCCCCAGTGAGAGGTGTGTAGAAGGCAGTCAATCAATAATTCTCTGTCATCACTGATGTTTCTATCTCTCTCTCCCTCTCCCTTCCTCTCTGAAATCAATAAAAATATATATATTTTAAAAATTTTGATTACCTTCTGAAAAATTTCCACTACTCTGAAATTCCTGATACGATTGCTTAATTCCAGTCCATAAGATCCTACATTCTCTTAATTCTACTTCAGGTAGGATCTGTAACTGAAAGGAAAGCAGAACCCAAAGCATCCTTACTCTCAAATGTCTCTCACACTGTAGTATGGATCAGCAAAGCCAACATGGCTGGAAAAGCACTTGTTTACTATTTCACAGCAGTACTTTTCTGTCTTCCCTGACTTTCCAAAATTTGTCACTTCAGCCGTCACTTCAGTGTCGGGTTTAAAACTGGCAAGAGAGGCACACAGTCAAAAACCAGCAGGAAGGTATTCCTAGAAGAGGTATTACTGGGTCGAGTGGCAGTTCCATTTTTAAATTTTTGAGAAAATGCCATACTGTTTTCCACAATGGCTGCACCAGTCTGCATTCCCACCAGTGAAGGAGGGTTCCTTTTTCTCCGCATCCTCTCTAACACTTGTCATTTGTTGATTTGTTGATGATAGCCATTATGGCAGGTGTGAGGTGGTACGTCATTGTAGTTTTGATTTACATCTCTCGGATGATCAGTGACTTTGAGGATGTTTTCATATGTCTCTTGGCTTTCTGAGTGTCCTCTTTCGAAAAGAGTCTATTTAGGTCCTTTGCCCACTTTTTCATTGGATTGTTTATTTTCCTTTTGTTGAGTTGTATGAGTTCGCTGTAAATGTTGGAGATTAAACACTTATTGGAGATAACATTGGCAAATACGTTCTCCCATGCAGTGGGCTTTCTTGTTGTTTTGTTGATGGTTTCTTTTGCTGTGCAGAAGCTTTTTATTTTTTTTTAATTTATCTTTATTGTTCAGATTATTACAGTTGTTCCTCTTTTTTCCCCCATAGCTCCCCACCTCCCATTTCCCACCCCAACCTCTGTGCTTGCCCCCCCACTGTCCTCATCCATAGGTGTACAATTATTGTCCAGTCTCTTCACGCATCCCCAACACCCTTAACCCCCGAAAATTGTCAGTCCACTCCCTTTCTATGCCTCTGGTTCTATTCTATTCACCAGTTTATTCTGTTCATCAGATTTTTTATTCACTTGATTCTTAGATTCACTCGTTGATATATATTTGT
>PVJC01032246.1:0-11088 GCA_004026665.1 Murina feae
CAGAGCCTCGTCTGTTTCTTCATTCCTTACCTGGTACGCTGGCCCCTGGCCCCCCGCTTCCCCTCCACTCCATCCGCGGCTCCCACCCCCCACCCCCTCCCCCGATCCCCCCGACACAGGGCGCCCGCCGCCCCTGTCCCGCAGGCCTACCATGACTCGGACGTGGACGTGTTCACCTGGGGGACCCCCATCACGGCCATCGCGCTGCTCACCTTCCTGCTGCACCTGGGCATCGAAACCAAGACCTGGGTGAGCACCATGGGCGGCCCCACAGGGCCGAGAAGGTTGTGTGTGTGTGTGCATGTGTGCGCGCATGTGTTATAGTATATACTAGGGGCCCGCTGCACAAAAATTTGTGCACTCGGCGGCGGGGGGAGGGTGGCCTCAGCCCAGCCTGTGCCCTCTCACAGTCTGGAACCACTAGGGGTATGTCCACCTGCTGGTGTGCCTGGCTAGCCTGGGTGAGTGGCTGATGGCTGTTTGCAGGCTGGCCAAACCCCCCAGTGGGGACCCTCACCCCATGGAGGTGTGGCTAGCCTGGATGAGGGGCTAAGATCTGTTTTCAGGCTGCCCACAGCCCCTTCAGAGTTTGGGTCCTTACTGGGGTGCCTGGCCAGCCTGGGTGAGGGAGTGAGGGCCATTTTCAGGCTGCCCACAGCTCCCATTGATCCGAGGTCCCAGCGAGGCTGGCTGGAATCAGGTTTCTGGGATTTATCTTCTATAATTGAAACATTGTTGCCTTAAGTGGAGGCTATAGGTGGCCTGGGCAGGCAGTTTCCTCCATCGCTAGTGCAATGGAAGCCTCCTGTTTGCTCTAGCTCTGTGGCTGCTGGCCACCATCTTGGCCGGGTTAATTTGCATACAGCCACTCTGGCTGGTGGGAGTGGCCTGGCTGGTGGGCGTGGCTTAGGTGTAACGGGGTGAGGGTCAATTTGCATATTACTCTTTTATTAGATTAGATTTTTAGGGAGAGGGAGAGAGCAACATCCACAAGGAGATAATCATGGCTCGGCTGCCTCCTGCACGCCCCCCACTGGAGGTCAAACCCTGAGCCCTTCGGTCCGCAGGCTGATGCCTGGTCTGCAGAGCCGCTGCAGCTGGGCCACTCACCCCTTGAATGCATTCGCCCCTGATGCCTTGGCAAGGCCCGGCCAAGTGACTTCTGGGCCCTCGTAGGGCCCTCGGGCTGCAGGTTCCCCACCCCCAGCTCAGGGGTGACCAGTGCACTTTCGCTGAAACCGCGGCCCCTCCTCTCTCCATCCCCCCAGACCTGGCTCAACTGGACGGCCTGCGGCTTCAGCGCATTGTTGTTCTTCGCGGTGGCTTTCATCTACAACAGCTCCTGCGCGACCTGCTACCCTCCGTCCAACCCCTACTGGACGATGCAGACGCTGACGGGCGACCCCCTGTTCTACTTGACGTGTCTCATCGCGCCCGTCACCGCCCTGCTGCCCAGGTGGGCGTCGCGTCCTCCCTGAGCTCTGAGACCATTTTTTATTGCTTATTATTATTATTTTTCTAAAATTATTGCTGAAAGTGTATTACATGTGTTCCCTTTTGCCCCCCATGAGCCCCCGCCCTCACCCCAGGCCTTCAGTACCCTGTGTCCACGGCTTACGCATATATGCACACAAGGTCTTACTGATGTCAGAGAGGAAGGGAGAGGGAGGGAGGGAGAGAGGAACATCCACGATGAGAGCGAATCGTGGACCGGCCGCCTCCTGCGCGCCCCACACGGGGGATGGAGCCCACAACCCGGGCCTGTGCGCTGACCAGGTATCGAACCACGACCTCCTGGTTCAGAGGTCAATGCTCCAACCCACTGAGCCCCCCCACCCCCCGCCCCCTGTGGGCCCCGGGAGGAGTGCTTGCTGCGTGCTGGCCCTGTGTGAGCCCCGGGGCATCGCTGACTGTGTCCCTTGTGCTCTTTGCAGACTGTTCTTCAAAGCTCTGCAGGGGAGTCTGTTCCCCACGCGGCTGCAGCGGGCTCGCCAGCTGGCCAAGAGGTCCCCCAGGAAGCTCCGCGCCCCCAGGGACCCTCAGGGATACCTCCCGGGAGCCCCGAGCCCCGACACCTCCGAGCTCAGCTGCGTCGGCGCCTCGAAGTCCGCCTCCCAGGACGACGCCTCGCCGGGGTCTTGGCCCCCGGAGGCCCGCGAGGAGCCCAGCCCCGTCGGCGTGAGCGTGCCTTTGATGGAGGCCTTGGGCCGCCGGGCCCCGGGCTGCTCCTCGGGGCCCCAGGACACGGTTCTGGAAAGGTGTTCCGGGGACTCCAAGGCGAAGCCCACCCGAACCAGCAGGACAGCCTCGCTCTCGTCCGTCCTCAGCCTCTCGCACCTCGGTTCCCTCAGCTGGCTCTCCTCCCTGTCCCTGCTCGGCGGGCTGGGCGGCGTGTGGCAGCTCCCCCGGAGCGGTTTACACGCGGACAAGCGGGAGGCCGAGTTCCTGCCGGGCCCCCCGCCGCCCGACGGGGACCCGTGTGGCTTAGGCCAGCGGGCCACCGACTGCTTCTAGGCCCGAGCCTGGTCCCAGCGCTGCAGGTGGCTGTGGGGGCCATGGGGGCCGGAGGACGGGCGGGGGCGCCAGCGGGGGGGTGGGGGGGGCAAAAACATCCACCAGACTTTTTTTTTTTTTATATATAACATAGATGTTCATATTATTTATGTTGATTATTTGCACAGAAGAGGTTCCGGAAGATGTATTTTATATGTTTCCCAGGCTCGCGCCGGGAACGAGAGGTACCCAGAGAACCGAGGGAAGGTTTATTTTTTAAGAGCCCCAAGTACGAGTCTAGTGAAGGAGACGCAAGTCTGAGCTTTAAGGCAGATAAACGTTTAACGGAGAGCGACCCTCGGGTACGTCCGTCTCCTTTTGTACGAAGACGCGGCGTGATTGGTTTGGTTCCGCCACGTGTGACCGTGTGTGTGTGCGTGTGCGTGGGCACGCGTGTGAGAGCCGTGATCCCGGGCGGGTGTGGGTGGCAGGGAGAGGAGGGGACGGGCCCAGGACGCAACCCCGGCGGCAAGTCCCCCGCAGTCTGTCTGCGAGTCCCACAGCTCAACCACGGGGCCACGCCGGCCGGCCCAGTCGATGTTTTCTTCTTTAAAATATATTTGTATCGATGTCAGAGAGGAGGGGAGAGGGGGAGAGAGAGAAACATCCGCGCTGAGAGGGAATCAGGAACCGGCTGCCTCCTGCACGCCCCCCGCTGCGGATCGAGCCCGCACCCCGGGCCTGTGCCCTGACCGGGAACCGAACCCTGACCTCCTGGCTCCTAGGTCGATGCTCAGAGGCCAGGCGCTGGGAGGATTCTTCTTGCACCTCTCGGGGTGCCCTGGACCGCCAACAGGCAGAGTGAAGGCCCCTGAGGACTGACATCTCGGGGGCCGGGGGCCAGAGCACCAGGTGACGGCTGTCTCCCAGCTGCGGGCTTTGTGCAGGTAAACGAAGACCCGCAGGAGGCTCTCGGAGGCTGTGGGTTCCCGGCTGCCGCCGGCTGGAGCCGGGGAACCAGCCACCGCGTCGTCGGAGCCTGGCAGAGGCTCAGAAGCAGGCCGGGGAGGGAGAAAGCTTTAAAAACAGACAGAAAGGAGCCCGGCTATCCAGCGTGGCTCCGTGGGTGAGCACCGACCTATGAACCGGGGTCATGGTTGGGTTCCCGGTCAGGGCACAGGCCCGGGGTTGCGGGCTTGATCCCCAGTGGGGGGCGTGCAGGAGGCAGCCCAGCAGTGATTCCCTCATCATGGACATCTCCCTTTTCTCTCTCCCTCTCTCCCTCTCTCCCTCTCCCCTCCTCTGCAATACTGCAGAGAAGACTCGGGGACAAGCCAGTAGATGATTGGAGTGAAGGGACAGGCGAGGGTCCCCCGTCACCTGCTTGTCAGGGCCGAGTGGGAGAGCGGTGGGCATGTCCTGGCCTCGGGCGCCGTCCACAGCCCCGTGACCCCTGTGCAGCCGAGAGGCGGAGTGAGACTCCCTCCTGCCGTTACCCTAGGACCAGTCCTGGCGCGCGTCCCGGAGCCTGGAAACGGGCCACCTCTGGTGAGGCAGCGCGGCCTGCAGACGCAGAGCTCAAGGCAGCAGCCCAGGGAGCAGGAATCTGCAGCAGGGAGATAGGGAGGCAGGAGGGGAGATAGATAGATTATAGATACGTGATAGGAAGATAGATGGTAGGTAGACAAATAGGCAAATGATAGGTAGGTAGATGACAGATGATAGAGAAATTATAGATGCATGATAGCCAGATAGATGATAAACAGGTAAATGATAGGTAGATAGATTATAGACAGATACATAGATAGGTAAATTACAAATACATGACAGGTAGATGATAGATAAGTAGACACATGATATAGGTAGACGGATAAATAGCCAGAGAGGTGATAAACAGGCAAATGATAGGTAGGTAGATGATAGATAAATTATAGATGCGTGATAGGTAGGTAGATGACTGATAGATAAATACAGAGGCAGATGAGAGAGATGGATGGTAGATCGATGACACGGAAATGATTCTCTCTCATCATTGAGGTTCCTCTCTCCCTCCCTTCCTCTCTCTGAGACGTGGAAGGTTTCTGAAGGAGAAGGAGGCGTGTGGGTGTCTGTGAGGACAGGGTCACGGCCCAGGCGCGGGGAAGGCCAGTGCAAAACCCCAGGTGACCCCACGGCCCCAGCTCTCCGTGACGGCAAGTGGTCACCCAGCACCTGCTGAGCTTTGTCAAAACTGTCCTGTCTCTCTCTCTCTCGTCTCTTTTATTTAAAAAATATATGTTTTTATTGCTTTCAGAGAGGAAGGGAGAGGGAGGGAGAGAGAGAGACATCAGTGATGCGGGAGAATCATGGATCGGCTGCCTCCTGCACGCCCCCCACTGGGGATCGAGCCTGCAATCCAGGCCTGTGCCCTTGACTGGGAATCGAACCCGGGACCTCCTGGCTCCTAGGTTGATGCTCAACCACTGAGCCACACCAGCTGCGCAAAACCATCAGGCCTCTTTGCAGCCAGCTGGGGGCTTCTCCCCCCGACCCCCCGAGAAGCCGAGCCTGTTTCCAAACACAGGAGGACTGTGGGGCCCGTCCTGCCCTCCTGCCTTGGCCAGGGCGCTCTTTTTGTGCAGGTGCAAAGGGGCCTCCTTCTACCTCTCTCCTTTTTCCAGAGGAAGGAAACAAACAGATAGGGAGCCCAAACAGACAGGGAGCCGGGCGGGAGGCCAAAGGTCCCCCTTTGATGGAACCGATTGCAAATAGCTGCTGAGAATGGCAGCCCTGGGCTAGCGCGCCGGGCTCCCCGGGTCATGTGTGTTCAGGAGCCAATTTTAAATTCTTTCACCACCTGCACATGCAGCGGAGAAAGATCATCCCTTCCCTGTTTCCCCCAGAGGCACCCAGCACCCAGCGAGGGGTTGGGGGGTGTGTGTGTCTGTGTGTGTGTGTGTGTTTTCTCCGTTTTGTCGTCCTGTGGCCGGGAGGGAGTATATTTATTCCTGAAGCCTCCGGGGAGCCCCGGAGCGGAGACGAGGGGAGCCTGCGACCCTGGAGTCACTGTTGTGTGCGGCTTGTTTGCTCAGGGAAAATGGAAACTGTGGGCCCCAGGCCCGGGTCACAGCCTCCTGGCGGTTCCATCAGCCCAGGCTGACCGTGAGCCCAGAGGGCCCGCTGGCGCGTGCACACGCATGTGCGCGCACACACACACACACAGACAAGACCAACACGTGAACCCTAGCCCCATGGTTCCCAACGTGGGACAGTTTGATTTTTTTTTGGGGGGGGGGGGCGGCAATTTGAGAACACATTACTAACCGTGAATTTTTTTATTTTTATTTATTTTTATTTTTTTTGGTTTCTCATGGTTCTGGGGGCCCTTTAAGGGTCATGGGGGAGTAGGCCAGGCTGGGGGGAGAAAGCGGACGTGAGGCTACACAGGGTGCTGCGGTGGTTTTGTTTTAATCTATTTTTATTGATTTCAGAGAAGATGGGAGAGGGAGATGGAAACATCCATGGTGAGCATCATGGGCCGCTGCCTCCCCCACGTCCCCCCCTGAGGAGGGAGTCCGCGTCCCCGGGGCCTGTGCCCCGACCAACCGGGAATCCAACCGTGACCTCCCGGTTCATGGGTCAACACTCAACCACGGGGCCCACGCCGCCGGCCGGGGCTGCCACGTTGGCATTTGAGAGGCCAGAGACAGGACAGTGTTGCAGGGAAGCGGGGCGGGAGGATACCCGGCTCGCCTGCTGCCCAGGCCTCCGTCCGTGATTGCGAAACGTGTTTAAAAAAAAGTTGCCAACTCCCTTTCGCTCGGCACTCGTTATGTCCGGAGCCTCTCCGTGCAGCCTCAACAGTCCTCCCCACACACACCCCGAGCTCCCCGCGCCCCAGTACACCAGCAAACGGCCTCACAGGAAAAACCGGCAGCATGTCCTGCTGGTCGGCGGGTGCATCCCACGTGTGTCTGCATCGCGGCTCAGGATTTCCACGCGGAGGGCCTGACCCCTGGGTTGGGAATATGTTTTGTTTTGTTTGCTCATCCTCACCCCAGAATATTTTCCCGTGGCTTTTTAGGGGGAGTGGAAGAGAGAGGGAGGGGGGGAGAGGAAGGGAAGGACAAAGAGAAACATGGAGGTGAGAGAAACACATCCACGGGTTGCCTCCTGCACATGCCCCGAACCAGGGACCAGGCCCCGGGGGATGGAGCCTGCAACCCGGGCATGTGCCCCTGACTGGACTCGAACCCGGGACTCTTCGGTCTGCAGGCCGACGCCCTATCCACTGGGCCCCACTGGCCAGGGTGGCCGTCTCCTGGGGTTTTGACCGCCGTGCGCTTCCTCCCCCGATGTCCCCAGAAGGATGCCTCCTTGCATTATCCCCCTTCGCGCTCCTGTCATTCCTGGCGGGGAGCCCTGTCGGCCGCAAATTGTCTGCGCACTCGTCACCGGAGACGTTTCCATCTCCTCCCGGGCCCGCGGAGGCTTCTGCACGGGCTGTGCGCATCCGGGATGACAGGCCTCTCCCTTCAGAACCTCAAGTCGCTGTGACACCTCCTTCTGGCCTCGCCAGCTTCTAATGAGAAGCCCGCCACCGTGGGCGCCACGTTCTCCCCGCGGGCGGGCGGGAGATCATTTCTCCGTCGCCGCCTTTCAAATAAAATTTTTATTGTTTTGTATTTCGTTCTATGTTTGTTTTTGTTTTTTTTTTTTGACTGACTGCGTCTTGATGCGACTTGCCTCGAGTTCATTTTTATTTATTTGTTTGAATTCCCCCAGCATCTTGAATCTGCAAGTCATGTTGCTTCTCAGATCTTGGAAGTTTTCAACCATTATTTCTTTTTTAAAAAAAAAATAAAATATATGTATACATTTGCACCCAAGCCGGTTTGGCTCAGTGGCTAGAGCGTCGGCCTGCAGATGGAAGGGCCCTGGGTTTGAGTCCAGTCAAGGGCACCTGCCAGGTTGTGGGCTCGATCCCCAGTGGGGGGTGTGCAAGAGACAGCCGATCGATGATTCTCTCCCATCATGGATGTGCCTCTGTCTCTCCCTGCCCTCTCCCGTCCTCTCTGAAATCAAGAAAAAATACATGTTTTTGGTAAAAAGTAATAAAATATATATAATTTTAATTAAAAATGTTTAATTTATTTCAGAGAGGAAGGGGGAGAGAAATAGAAGCATCCACGATGAGAGAATCGTGGATGAGCTGCCTCCCGCTCGCCCCCTACTGGAGGTTCCTGGCCATGTACCCTGACTGGGAATGGACCTTCTGGTCGACCCTCAACCACTGAGCCACACCGGCCAGGCAGTGTTTGTCTCATAGGCTCTTAAGTTCTGATACTCTGTTCCCTCCCCCCCCCCCTCCTCCTCCTCCTCCTCATTTTCTCTCTTTTTCTCATGTTGGGTAGTCACGACTCTATTGAAGCTTGTAAATGCAGCGGCCGACACCAGCTCTGAGAGCCGACAAGCGGGGGGCGGAGGGGCTCCCTAATGCCACAGAGAGTGCTATGTTCTTGCCACACGGGCTCATTTATACGCGCCTTGTTGCAAAATTGATCCAGGGGAGCCTTACAACTTGCAAACAACACCGCGCGCAGAGGCGAGCATCTGGAGCAGATGAAGCGAGGAGAGGGGGCGCCCGTAGAACTGCTGGAAGCAGACCTGAGCCCCCCACCCCCACCCCACCCCCGATTCCGCTCCGCGCGAAGGGGAAGGAGGCGCAGGGCGAGGCCGGGATGGCCTCCTCGCTCTGCAGGTCACACGTCACAGGTTCTGTCCCCTCCTTTTTGTTGGTGGTGGTAAGCCTCACCCTGGGACGTTTCCCCCTTGATTTTCTTTTTCTCTCTTTCTTTTATTTTTATTTATTTATATTTATTGATTTCAGAGAGGAAAGGAGAGGGAGAGATAGACACATCCATGATGAGGGAGACTCATGGATCGGCTGCCTCCTGCACTCCCCCTACTGGGTTTCGAGCCCACAACCCCGCGCGTATGCCCTTGACATGAATCGAACCCAGGACCCTTGCGTCCGCAGGCCGACGCTCTGTCCACTGAGCAACACCGACCAGGGCCCTTTCCACACATGCCAGCAGGCATCTTTGAGGAAGCATGGCCCGCCCTCAACTGTTTCCCTAGAAAGCCACGGTGCAGACCCGGTCCCCACCCCCAGCGACGCACCCTCCCACCCAGGCTGGGGCCGGCCAAGCCGAGAGTGGGGAGTGAGGAGGGGGGTTCACAGCTGGACCTCACAGTCAACTGCCTCCGATGTCCCATGCGTGTCCCCCCCACCCCCCGCCCGCGGCAAATATTTACTTCAGGCGCTGATTCTGCTTAATTATCTTTTCCAACAAGTGCAGCCCGGGCTCGACCAGCCACGGAGGGAGAAGGCAAGCTAATCGCGGGCATCTGCTCCGTAGCGTCGCTGCCTGTAATTACTGGGAGTCGGGCAGCTGGGCCTGGCCTGCAGGTGCACCACCACCCGCCCGCCCACCGCCTGCCCAGGGCTCCGAGGGTGCTGGCGAGGGAAGGGGGGTGGGCGTGTGGCTCCCGGGCAGGGCAACGCCGAGGTCACACAGGTTGGCCTGGCAACCGGAGGAAGTCCTCCCCAGTTGGGTGAGGGAGAAAAAACTCCCCCCACCCCCCACCCCTGTCTTCATCTCCATACACACACACACACACACACACACACACACACATCTCTGCCCCCCTCTGGCCTTCGCTCTCCCAGAAACTGTAATTTCTCATGGAACCTATGCACAAAACCACGTTCAACGCCCCCTCCCAGGGCCTCTCTCTTTGACTGTGCAAATTGGGAGTCATCTGTTAATCCCTCCAACTCTACCACTTCCTATTTATTTACTGGTCGGTGGGGAGGTGGGCAGGAAGTGTGGAGGGTGACACAGAGAGAGACAGACAGACATCGAGTGGTTGTTCCACTTGTTGGTGCATTCATGGGTTGATTCTCTTTGTTTGAAATATGTTTTTATTGACTTCAGAGAGGAAGGGAGAGAGAGAGAAACATCCGTAAGGAGAGAGAATCCTGGATCGGCCGCCTCCTGCACGGCCCCCACACGGGATGGAGCCCGCCACCCGGGCCTGTGCCCTGACCGGGAATCCAATCGTGATCCCCTGGTTCCTAGGTGGACGCTCAACGACTGATTCCACGAATACTTGGGATCTGGGAAAGCTTAGCTCTTAGATTTCCAAGAACTTGGAACAGAGTCCAAGCGGACTTTCTGGGACTGGCATCCTCCATCCCCACAAACTTCCAGGAGCAGGAGGTCTAACAGACTGCGGCTGCAGCGCAGCAGGAGGGGACGCGGGGCCTGCCAGCCAGCCAGCCTGGGGCGGGCGCTTATCAGGGGGGCTCCAGGCGGTCACCTGACTCATTTCCAACATAGAGGGACTTCCCCAGCACCCTCGCGGCTGTCAGAGGGAGCCAGCCAGGCCTTGGCCTCCCTCCCCAGGGCTCCCCAATCCGGGGACGAGCTGGGTCTAAAACCATGGACACTCGGGGGCCTGAGAATGGGTCGAGTTTTTATTCCACTCCAGAAACCGTTATTGTTCAAGCCAAGCACGTTTCTGTGGGGGGAAAAGAGAAAAAGAAAAAACGCTCTGAAAAGGGTCCGTTCTCTGCTTAGCAACCGCTGGCTATAAATAAAAGTGGCCCTGTGTTTGCTATGTTATGATTAATGCCCCGGCATGCGTGCAGAGGCACTGGCCTTGCTGGCATCCTGGGTTCTCGAGCGCAGTGGGCCCGGAACATTCCGTGACCTTTCTCCGAAGGCGAAGCGGGTTCCAAGCAAAACAGACCCCTCCTCTCCCTGCACACCCGCTGGCGAGGCACTCTGAGCGGCAGCGCTTGTGCCCCTGTAGGTCAAACCGCCCCTCAGAGCCAAGGACACGCCCGCTGGGCTGCTGTCCCCTACAGATGCTGCACCCGTCCCCCCACCCACCCAGGGGACGGGTGCTGAGGTGCACGACCACCCACTGGACACCACCACCACCCCCCGGGCCCTTTGCTGAGAGAGAGAGAGAGAGAGAGAGAGAGAGAGAGAGAGAGAGAGAGACCTTGCCCCCATTCTGCAGCTGAGCAAACTGAGGCCCTGCTCTACTCGGAAGCGGGTCCAGAGAGCGAGTCCCTGGAAAAGATGGGGCTCGAGCCCCATTTCAACCCAGTTCTGTCGGCTTGAGGGCCAGCACCCCGTACTGCTTGTTCCCCAGCGGCCAACCTGTGATCCGATCGGAGCCGACAGAAGATGAGGCTGCCCACCCCCCTTCCCCGGAGAAAGGGCTCCTCTAAGACAGGGAATGTGGCGGACGCTCCACAAACAATGCTCACGTCGGGTGTGTGATTTCAGGGCGTCTTTACAGTCCTGGGGCTGCCAAGCATAAAAGCTCTGGAGAGCTCCAGCCCGGCCTGCATGGCCCAGTGGTTGAGGAGGTTCGGTTCCCTGGGCAGGGCACATGCCCAGGTTGCGGGCTCCAGCCCCGGTAGGGGGTGTGCAGGAGGCAGCCGATGGATGTCCTCCCTCTCCCTTCCCCTCTGAAATCAATAAAAATATATTTTTAAAAAACCAAAAAGCCTGGAGGTATCACTAGAGGATGATG
>PVJC01032247.1:0-20097 GCA_004026665.1 Murina feae
GGGGGGGGGGCATTTAGGGGCAATCAGGAAGGCAGGCAGGTGAGCAGTTAGGAGCCCATGGTCCCAGATTGTGAGAGGGATGTCCAACTGCCTGTTTAGGCTCGGTCCCCCTAAATGGGCAGTCAGACAACCCTTGAGGGATCCCAGATTGGAGAGGGTGCAGGCTGGGCTGAGGGGAACTGCCCCCCCATGCACAAATTTCATGCACTGAGCCTCTAGTATGTATATAAAATCCTAAGAGAACAAATAACCAAACAACCAGTTGACATGTACCAACCACCAGGGGACAGACACTCAACACACAGGATTGTGCTCCCTCCTGTCTGGGTCGGGCCTGTGAGGATCAGGCCAAAACCAGCTATCCGACATCCCCCAAGGAGTCCTGGATTGTGAGCAGGTGCACTGATGCAAGAATTCGTGCACCAGGCCTCTAATTTGTTAAATAATGTGCTCAGAGAATGTATAGCTAGTATCTACAGCTGAGGTAGGACCTCATTCCTTCGTGGTTTGTAGTTAACAAATATCCTCAGACCTTATAAGATGCTTTCCTGTAAGGAGACAGCACTCATGAGTCACATATAATGTTTTCTTTTATGTAGAGGATCTACAACTCTGTACACCCCTGGCTTCTCCCAGGAAAATAAGACAGACTATTGATGAGTTAGGGAGGTAAACAGAACATGAGTAGATCAGTCTTTTTTCCCTACCTTCAGCTCAAGAAACATAATTTCTGCGCTGCTTCTCCATGCCATACTTTAGTAAGGTTTGTAAACAAAGGGAGTTAGAGAGGAACTTTACAGCTTTGCTTATTATGACTGGGAGTATCATGGGGACAATGTCTATCAAATTATGCCATTTGGTATTAGAAAGCCCATTGTGCACATAGACCTTTGTTAGGTTCTGCAACCTCGCCTTCCTTGGTAATTAATAGGATATTTTGCTCTTAACTACTTTACTTATTTCTCACATTTAACAAATTATTTAGAACTCACTTTGAGGGAAAAAAGTACTATTTATTGGGCCCTGCATTTCTTAGAATGAAAGTAAATGTGGCGGATTCTGAAAAAAACTATTTGTAAGCCTCCACCAAAAGCTTCATTCCAGGTAGATTTTACCAACTATTGGTATCATTTTTTGAAGACACAAAGGGTATTGTTATATTGATTTAATTTGATGCTTTTCAAAGTAATTTTCAAGATCATTAGTGTCCAAATGTGATGAGATCCCTGGGTATTACAACGCGTATACCCTACACACGTCACTAAATTTAATAATTAGGAATAAAGAATAGGAAAATGGTGAAAACTTCTTAAATAATTACGGGTGAGATAGTAACAGGCACATAATATCTAATTACCTTTCTCTGATGCTCAGTCCTGAAAGGCTGTGTTTAGAAGCTGGGTCCTGAGTGTGGACTATTGAACTAGCCTTCCTATACATACTGCTCTTGCCACATACTGGGTGTTTTTAATGTAATGCTAACCTTTTGGGTAATTATAATGTGTATATTACTTGATGCTTTTTAAAGTAGTGATTCTCAACTTCTTTTCAGCAGAGTGAAGAATCTTTGCTCCAGGAAACAAAACAAATAAAACTCCAAAAGCATACAGACACAAAAATCAAATTTACATACAATTTCAAGAAATTTATAAATGTTTTGAAAGTCATATACTAGAGGTTAAAATTAGGCACCTATAAAATTCAATAATGTGGATCTTGGATTAGGAAATATTTGGCTTAACTGTGCCACTGAGGCCAAAAATTCTTGAAGTTACACTTGGAGCCTAACAAAAGATTGACTTCTTTGATATTTTCTCCTTTGTCCTCCCATATTCAACCCTCTAAAATAATTACAACTTGTCTTCTGGTACAATTCATAGAAAATGTCCTCTTTGTATGGACAATGGAGATGTAAAGGAGATCTGTTTTAAAGGTGTGTAGGTGCACATCTCATGTTGCATGTTTGGGTAGACAAAATAATATGTTTGTTATATAAGAGAATATTCTAAAAATGTGATATGATTATCACATTTGAAAAAGGCGATATAAGAGTCATAATTAATATTTATATTTAGTGAGGTTAGTATTTGTTGAATTTTATAAACAATCAGAACTTTGTAGAACTTACTAAGTTTTGGCTATAAAAATTTCTTAACTTCTATCTATTAATTACATTTGTCTATCATTATTACATGAAACCACCAATTTTCTCGGCAGATCTAAAGAGGAAGCAAGTCTCTTTTTTAGATAGAACAGCTGTAGTCCTTTGGCATAAGTGGTGCCTTCAACCACTATGTAACAACTACAGAAAAGTAGGGTCTCCAAAACAGTCATGCTTCAAGAGGGGTCATTAACATCTCCCTGCACCTGGATATCTTCACCTCATTGACTGTTCTTGATAACTTTTCTGCATTAACCAGAGGATATTGAGCTTATAGAACTAGTTTTAAAAATTAACCTACCACTGTGACTGGCATAGTATTATGTATCTATGACAATGGCTTAAAAAAACAAACCTGACAATACAAGACCTGAGATGCTACAGAAAACTGGGACTTAAAGATATTATTGAAGGAATTATAAAACAGTATAGCTACTTTGGAAAGCAGTTTGGTGATTTCTTATAAAGTTACACATACACTTACCATTTGAGTCAGGAATCCTATTAACCAACTAAAAATAAAACCTACAAAAATGAATGAATGTATAAATAAATATAGAAAACTTACATTTACATTAAAATATTCACACAAATATTCGTATTCTCTTAATTTCCAAAAACGGGAAGCAAAATGCTCCAGAATTGAAGAATAGATCAACAAACTGTAGGTAGTACATCGATAGATTGGAATGTTACTCAGCAGTAAAAATAAGGAACTACCAATGCACCCAACAATATGGATGAATTTCAATTGTATTATGCTAAGTGGAAGAAGCCATTCTCAAGTGGTTATATATGAATTAGTCAATTTTTACAATATTGCAAAGGCAAAATTACAGGGAGAGAAAAATCAGGGTTGCCAGTGCTAGGGCTTGGGGGAGGAGGGATAACGAGAAAGATGGAGAATGGGATGTTTTGGAGTGATGGGACTATTTGATATTTTGACTTGTCAAAATGTGCAAAACTATACATTAATAAGGGTGACTTTTAGTGTATGTAAATGATACCTCAATGAAAACCAGTGAACTGTATCCCTATTACATGACTGAACTGAAGACTTGTGCCCTCGCCAGTTTGGCTCAATGGATGAAGCATTGGCCTATGAACCAAAGTGTCCTGGGTTTGATTCTGGTCAAGGGAACATATCTCAGTTGCAGACTCCTCCTGGCCAGGGCCCTGGTTGAGGTTTCTGCCTGAGACAACCAATTGATGGAACCAGTCAATGTGTTTCCCTCACATCGATATTTCTCTCTGTCTTTCCCTCCCTCTTCCAGTCTCTCTAAAAATCAATGGAAAAATATCCTCAGGTAAGGATTAAAAAAAAGATTTGACCCTCACTTAATGGGAAAAAGGGGAAGAGAGAGAGAGAGAGAGAGAGAGAGAGAGAGAGAGAGAGAGAGAGAGAGAGAGAGAACCATTTTTCAACGCTTTCTTGTTTTTTGGTCATAAAGATATTGTTTCTTCTGATAGCTCGATACACATAAATTATAATGTAGTTTTAAAAAACAACTCCTGAAGAGCAGTAATGCTGAGAATATAATTTTGAAATTTTACAGTATCCACATTTTCATTAATTGCTTACTATTGTAAATTTAACATGTTATAAAATTCATTTGCACAACATGTTTTAATCAGACTTCTCAAGCAGTAAAGAGCAGAGTTCAAAGAGCAGTATCAAATTATCAAATTATTAAACCTAGAAGAAACCTATAATAATTTCCCTCTTGATTTTTGAAGCAATAATAATAATTTGCTTCTCCATAATTTTATGTAGTGGTTGAAGAGCAGATATTTCATTAATTTTATAGCTTAAGAACCTGGACACCCTGAATTTTAAATAACTAGCTTTAGATATAACTAAACTAAAACACTATGAATATAGTAAAATATGTAAAAAATCCAGGCTTTCTCTGTCCAAATTCCATGTTTTACCCTCTGTAAAAGTACGCTGCTTCTTCTTGTTATACATTAACTTAAAAAACAAACAAACAAACAAACAAAAAACCCCACAAGATGCAATGTACCTGGTTTAAATTTTGAGGTTTTTTTTAAAAAACAATTTTTTATTTGTTCTTCCATCCTGTCCTATTAGGCAGGCAGTTGCAGTCCCTAAATATTTACTCAGTAATTAACATTGATTATATTACTTATACCCAGATATATTCCTTTGCATTTATCTTTTGGCTTCAACTATCAACATGACTTATTTTGTAAGAATGCTAATCTTTTATTCATATCCCATTCCCATTTCTTTCAACAACTATTTCATATTTTTGCTATTCATGTAAAGGCTTCTAAAATTACTCTACTTCTGTTCTTTGACCACTTGAATTTGCCTTTGATTTCTTAATAAAATGAACTGTCAAACTGAACCTCTTTAAAGTCATAACCATTCCCTATTTATAATTTTTTGCTTATACTACTTCTTTCCTCCTGGTCTGTAGAGAAGTGTTTATTTTCCTGTTCAAGACGAATCATTCCAATGGATTTCTTTTGCAAAATGTATTTATCTCTTTTTTACTATATTTTATTGATTTTTTTACAGAGAGGAAGGGAGAGGGATAGAGAGTTAGAAACACGAATGAGAGAAACATTTATCAGCTGCCTCCTGCACACCTACCGGGGATGTGCCCACAACCAAGGTACATGCCCTTGACCAGAATCGAACCTGGGACCTTTCAGTCCACAGGCCAGTACTCTATCCACGAGCAAAACTGGTCAGGGAGTATTATCTTTATTGCTGAAAGTATTACAGATATCCTTCCCCCCCACATTGACCCTCTTCACCTCACTCCTGCACCCTTTCCAGACCTTCATCACATTATTGTCTGTGCATATAAGTACTTTGGTTAATCTGCACTGGATATCTTTTTTTTTAAAATATATATCTTTATTGATTTAAGAGAGGAACAGAGAGGGAGAAAGAGATAGAAACATCAATGTTGAGAATCATTGATCTGCTGCATCCTGCACACCCCCTACTGGGTATCGAGCCTGTAACCTGGGCATGTGCCCTGACCAGACCAGGAATTAAACCCTGACTTCCTGGTTCATAGATCAACATTCAACCATTAAGTCACACCAGCCAGGCTCCAGTGGATTTCTTGATGCATTGGTGCTTATCTTCCCAGGTACATTGCCCCGTTAATGAACATTCTTTTCCTATATTCACCTTCTGTGTTCTTCCTGTTTAGCTAAAATCATGTTCAGTGAAATGTTCCTTTCTTATTAAAAAAAATTATATATAATAACATTGACTTATGGTGAATTTTAAAGCTTTCCCTTTATGGTTTGTTTATTCATGAAATAAAAATAAGTATAAAGAAAAAAAATTGTTCTTAATAGACAATGTCTTTTGACCTCTACTACAAAAAGAAAATAAAATCACATTTTGAAAGTTGAAATAATAAAAAGTGAAAGCATGTCCAAACTATTTATTTCAAAGCATTCATCAGTGAGAAAAATAGTAAATTGGAATGTGGATACTTGTTTGATCTTCCTTTGGAGGTAAAATTAGAGCTGCTTAGAAGAATTGCAAAGTTCAGGAGTGTCAAGCTAAAACTATGAGAAGGGCTTTGAGAAAAGAAATGATTCTTGTGTTTGAGGATATATACATATGTAGAAAAGTCATTAAAGCTATTTTTCTTTTGAGCTACATCAAATGAGGTTTTGTTTTGATTTTGACAGGCATGATGGCTTTGGTATTTTTTTATTATTGAAGTACTAGAGGCCTGGTGCACAAAAATGTGTGCACTCAGGGGTGGCCTTCAGCCCGGCCTGTGCCCTCTTGCAGTCTGGGACCCCTTGGGGGATGTCCACCTGCTGGCTTAGGCCTGCTCCCTGAGGGATCAGATCAGGCCTAAATTGGCATTTAGACATCCCTCTGGCAGCCCGGGAGCCCTTGTGGGATGTCCACTTGCCAGCAGGGAGCAGGTCTAAGCTGCAGTCAGACATCCTTAGCACTGCTGAGGAGGCAGGAGAGGCTCCTACCACCACCACCACTGTGCTGGCAGCCATCAGCCTGGCTTGTGGCTGACCACCAGGGGGCAGCTCCTGCATTGAGTGACCAGTCATTCCCAGTTATTCTGCTGTTAAGATCAACTTGCATATTACCCTTTTATTATATAGGATAGAGGCCTGGTACAAAGGTGGGGGCCGGTAGTTTGCCCTGAAGGGTGTTCTGGATTAGGGTGGGGGTCCCACTGGGGTGCCTAGCCAATTTGAGTGAGGGGCTGAGGGCTGTTTGCAGGCTGGCCAAGCCCCCCAGCAGAGAGCCTCACCCCATGGGAGTGTGGCCAGCCTGGGTGAGGGGCTGAGGGCTATTTTCAGGCTGGCCACAGCCCCTTAAGGGTGGAGATCCCCACTGGCGTGCCTGGCCAGCCTGGGTGAGGGGCTCATGGCTGTTTTCAGGCTAACTAAGCCCCCAGAGGGGACCCTCACCCCATGGGAGTGTGGCCAGCCTGGGTGAGGAGCTGAGGGCCGTTTTCAGGCTGGCCTCACCCCCCGGCGACCCAAGCTCCCAGCCTCTCCTTTTTTTTCCTGGGATTTATTTATCTTTTATATTTAAAACTTTGTAGCCTTGAGTGGAGCCCAGGTCTGGCTGGAAACCTTGGTTGTCCCTGGCTACCCGGGCTCCCAGGCCCTCCTTGAGCAGAGGCCACAGCCGGCTGGAAGCAGGTATCTGGGATTTATTTATCTTCTATAATTGAAACTTTGTAGCCTTTACCAGAGCCAAGGGCCGGCCAGGGCAGACAGGAAGGTTGGCTTCCTCCATTGCCAGGAGCAACTCAAGCCTCTTGCCTGCTCCAGCTCTGTGGCCCCGGCCATCTTAGTTGGGTTAATTTGCATACTTGCTCCTGATTGGCTGGTGGGCGTGGTTTGAGCATAGCAGAGGGATGGTTAATTTGCATGTTTCTCTTTTATTATATAGGAGGACTAGAGGCCTGGTGCATGAAATTAATGCAGGGGTGCAAGAGTGGGAAGCCCTCAGCCCAGCCTGCATCTTCTCCAATCTGGGACCCCTTAGGGGATGTCTGACTGCCGTTTTAGGCCAATCCTGGAGATCGGGCCTAAACTGGCAGTTGGACATCCCTCTCACAATCCTAGACTGCTAGCTCCAAACTGCTCCACCTGCCTGCCTGCCTGGTCACCCTTAAGTGCCCCCCCTGCCAGCCTGGTCATCTCTAACTGCTTCTGCCTGCTGACCTGATTGCCCCAACTGCACTCCCTGCCAGACTCGTTGCCCCCAACTGCCCCCATGCCGGACTGGTTGCCCCATGCAGCCCTCTGCTCAATCATTTGGTTGTCCCTCACTAACTCCCCTGTTGGCCTGGTCGCCCCACACAGCCTGCTGCTCTGTCCTTTGGTCGTTCCTCACTAACCCCCCTGCCAGCCTGGTTGACCCACGCAGCCTGTTGGGTTATCCGTTTGGTTGCGATGGTCAGTTAGGCTTTATATAGCTAGGTAATTGACATACACTATTATATTAATTTCAGGTGTACAACATTGTGATTCTACATTAGCATACCTTACAGTTTGATCACCACTTTAGTTTTGCTTTGCCAAATTAAGTTGAAGAAGGGACATAGAATTTTGTTAAGAATCACTGTGAACAATATCCTATTTTATATTCTAAAGTATCTATCCAAGTAATTAAATAATTTCAGGGATATTTGGTAGTATTTTAAAGGGAGGATTAAGGGGAATACTTTCATTTTTCTCTCTCTCATTAGATTTCTCCTTCCTTTGTTTGTATGTTGCTTTGCATTTAATCATTTTCTAAGAGCTTACAGTTTTGCTCAGTTGAAGATTATTTTGTAACTAAGCAATGTATACAAATACCCAATGCTGGAAATTATGTTTCTTTAGGGGGAACAGGATAAATTAAGTATTTAGCATTTTGCAAAGTGTTTTGTTTCATTTGTACATAGTGACTATAAATCCCATCAATATGGAACATGTATTAGATGTTTGAATGTTTTATGCCTCAGTAAGTTTTAAAAAATGTGTGTTATTAGATTTACAAACAAATTCTAGTTTTTCAAACTTATTAGGGGGATTTCTTGATATATTGTTTACTCATATTTTCTTCCTGTGGCTTACCATTAATCTTTATCTCAGTAAGTGACTTATATGATCATAGTAAGTTGGATATACAAAGAAATTTATACGTGAGTTCTTTGTATATCTTTATTTCTGATAACTTATTTGTATTGTGAGAGAAGCATAACTTTTCATAAACACTAAAGAGTTCAATATAAATATGTTGTCTTTAAGACTTTAAAGAAATAGTTTAATATGTGAAATACGGGCTAAATTTTTGGAATTCTATTCCCTGTAACTGGATTTTTAATGATAATAGGTAGCATTTATGGAATGTTTACTATACTGAATCTTCAATATATATTGTTCTATTAATCTTAATGAATCCAATGATGGAGGTGTTCTTATCTCCACTTAATAGGTGAAAAGGGATTTGGTAACTTTCTAAATTCATCCAAGATATATGGCCATTAAATGATCTATTGACTTTTATATGAACCCAGGAAGCCTGCTCTGCTCATAAACCTAGAGTTCCTACCCTAGCACAGTGCCATGTGATTCCTTTTTGGAATTCTTTGCAGGCTTTCTTGATCATCACTAAGCCCATAAGATAATTACATTCAATAAGGCTAAGCTATGGGGATATTGCTGTATATAAATGCAAAAAAATAAAGTAGGTAAAATATTATTTTGGCTTTGAAATAATATTTTTGTTTATCTTTGGATTTAGATTTATTTTCTGTTGTGTTGACCAAAATAAAATTAACTCATTCCATTAGCATACAGAGGTGTGTGTAAAGAGGCTAGGACATGGGTGGACCGTGAGGTCTTTATGCTAAGCAAAATGAGTTAGACAGAGGAGGACACACCCTGCATGATCTTACTTACATGTGGACTCTCAAAAAGCCAAACTCACAGACAAACAGAGTAGATTGTTGAGTTCCAGGGTTTTGTGGAAAGGAGAAATGGAGAGATGGTCAAAATTTATAAACTTCCATTTATAAGGTTAATAACTTCTAGGTATCTAATGTATAGCATGGTAACTATACTTAACAATACTGTATTATATACTTGGAAACTTATAAGGAATAGATCTTAAATGTTTTCAATACACACAGACATACATGCATATGCACATGCACACACAAGAGCAATCATGTGAGGTGATGTATTTGTTAACTAACCTTATTGTGGTAACCATTTACAAGCTCTAGGTGCATCAAATCATCACATTTTACACCTTATACTTATACACTGTTATATGTCAATTATCCTATATAATAAAGAGTAATATGCAAATTGACCATCACTCCAACACACAAAATGGCCACCCCCATGTAGACACAAGATGTAGACACACAAGACAACAGGATGGCCGGCAGGGGAGGGCAGTTGTGGGCAATCAGGCCTGCAGAGGAAAGTAGTTGGGGGAGGGGACCAGTACTACAGGGAAGGACAGTTGGGGGGACCCAGGCCTGCAGGGGAGGGCAGTTGGGGGGGCCCAGGCCTGCAGAGGAGGGTAGTTGGGGGAGACCAGGCCTGCAGGAGAGGGCAGTTAGGGATGACAAAACCTGCAGGGAAGAGCAGGTAGGGATGACCAGGCCAGAATGGGAGGGCAGTTAGGCATCAATCAGGCTGGCAGGGATGTGGTTAGGGGGTGATCAAGCTGGCAGGCAGAAGCAGTTAGGGGCAATCAGGTAGGCAGGCAGGCAAGTGGTTGGGAGCCAGCAGTCCTGGATTGTGAGAGGGATGTCCAACTGCCCGTTTAGGCCCAATCCCATCAGGTCTAAACGGGCAGTCGGACATCCCTCAAGGGGTCCCAGATTGGAGAGGGTGCAGACTGAGCTGAGGGACACACACACCTTCCCCCCATGAACAAATTTCATGCACCAGGCCTCTAGTATTGTAATAACTATGTATGGTGCCAGTTTGTATACTGGAATATCAAGGGAAGCACTTTGTTAATTACATAATTGTCTAACTATTATTCTGTACACCTGAAACTAATACAAAATAACATTGAATGCTAGCTATAATTTAAAAAATGGATAAAAATAAAATTGAAACTAGAAATTTGGCATTTGGCTTTTAATCTTTGTTATATATATAAGTAACTGGCTGTGTGACTTCAATAGTTTAAGATCTCTGAGATGCATTATTTTTTTAATATGGATGGATTGTAGAGATAATAGGTTCTGCAAAGTGTGGACATTAGTATATGAGGAAAAATAATTGTCTGTGATACTACCTCCCTTCTGATAAATATAACAGAAGAAAACAGGGTAAAATGAAGAAAACAAAGTGAATGTAATTGATCTTTATTTTAAATGGAAATGACATAATCATTAAGATATTTTATTCTAAAAAATGATGTGATATAGGACTTTTGAACTTAGAGGAAAGAACCCAAATATAGTACTGATTTTAGATGACATTTTTACATATTCAAATTCCTCTAACATAAACTTGCCTGTGAATCTTCTCTGAGAGGAACAGCTTTTCTTGAGACAATTGTTAGCTCTATATGCATCTTACATAATGGAAGAAACATCTAGCAAAAGTTTCTGTAATGCAAATGTATAGCAGAAAATGTTCTCTTTAATTAGCATGAAACATTTTTGCATCATCAAAAATAAGTTTACTGTTTTTTAACAAGTGCTGCTTAAATAATTGCATAGCTCTATGTAAGAAAAATTAGCTTCATTTTATTCTTTGCACCATATACAAATATTAAAAATAATCATGAGCCTAGATATAAAATTAAATTTATAAAACTTGTAGAAGTAAAAATATGATCTTGGGTTAGGTGAAGATTTCTTAGATATGGTCCCACAAATATGACTTATAATAGAACAAGTTACTAAACCTGACCATTAAGACATTGTAAAAGAATAGGGAAAGAATCACAGATTGGGAGAAAATATTTACAAATAACAAATCTGATAAATGACATATTAGCATATATAAAGGAAGTTTTCAGATTCAATAATAAGAAAGCAAACAACTTAAGAAATGGGTAAAAAGATTTAAACAGACAATTAACTAAAGAAAATAGAGATGGCAAATACACAGAATTAAGTGCTCAACATCATTTATCATTAGAAAATGCAAATTAAAAATACAAAGAGACACAACTACACACCTATTACAATGGTTATAAGTTAATACAACTCCCATTCTAAGAGTTCTCTAGCAAGTGAAGTTATGAGAACTATTGTGTACTTGTAGTGAAAATGAAAAATTTGAGGAAACTCAAAATAATTATTTTAAGTGAATGAAGCCAGACAAAAAATATTACATATTGGATGATCCAATGTATGTATAACTAATATATAAGGACAGAAAATATCATTGTTTGCCCAGGGATATCTAGGGGGCAGAGAGAGGCAGGAATGATAAAAGGCATGAGAAAACTTTAGGGAGTGATGAATAAGTTTATTATCAGATTGTGGTTATAGTTTCATGAATGTGTGCATACATCAAGACTTATCAAATTGCACATTTTCAGTAAGTATAGTTTTTATAGCTCATTTACAATACCTGGATAAAATTAAGATTTTTATAAAATTAATTTTAAGATATGATACATTAAATTTTTTTCCTTATGTATTTTGCCTCATCTTGACTTCACCTTGTGCCCCACATTGCTAGAAATGCCGTTAATAAGCAAAACAAAACATGCTTTCCTACTTCAAGGAGCTTAAATTAGTGGCGCACTTTAACTTGAGATGGCATAGCAAGCTACATTTTCTTCAAATGTCCTCATGCTACAATATAAATACACACTGAATAAAATATTTTAATTCACTGCTGAGCTAGAAACAATATATTGGTACTCAGTATAGACCAAAATAAACAAGCAAGGATGCAAATAAGTAAATGATGAGGCCGGTGAAAATAGAGCCGTGGACTCTAGATGACTTGAAAAGCGTGAAGAACTGGAGACCAAGCTTTGCAGCCCCTACAAAACAGGGAATCTCTGCCCGAGTATACTCAAACAGTCCTGCATCCTCAGTGGGGCTGTTCCATAGCGAAACAATGGGCTAAGGAAAATAAAAATTGCCAGTCAAAAAATAGACTTCACCAGGATGTTTGTCATTTCCTAAGTTGCTACCGGAGAAAATGTCGTTAATAATTCTCTTTAAGGCAATCTGTAGTCATTAATCTGCTCTCATAGAAGTCTGGTTTTCAAATTTACACTAACCATTTAGTGAGGGAAACCTCAAAGCTGAGATATTAAATTAACACAGTGTTAGGTTGGGGACACTACCTGCCATTAAGCAGAGGCTGGTAGAAATCCTCTCTGGAGAACTCAGACTAATACAAAATATAGCAAATTATTGAAAGTCAGGTGGTCTGGTTGTTAGGTTCGTGAATGTTGCAATTTTTCTCTTTTCCTTATATTTTTGCATTATGTCATAACACGTTTTTGGGAGATCAACTGAAAGACTTGCATGCATGCATAGGAGAATAATCAGTGGACACGGGAAACTGGGGGTTAGGGAGGAGGGGGGGGAAGGGCAAGGGGAAAAAATGGAGATCTATCTATTATCTGTTGTAATACTTATCTATCACTTGTTGTAATACTTTAAGCAATGAAATAAAAAAAATAAATTAAAAAAACAAACAAACAAATAAATGGTGTATGATCAGTGTTACGATGGAAGTATATGGAAAGGTTTCATTTATTGTGGAGGAGGTTCTAGGTAAAGGGATCTTGCACAGCCACTTGGACATTTTAGAAAGATTATTCTGGCAGGGCAGTTTGCAAGGTAATAGACAAAAACTATAGGTTAGGAGATAATCACAGATACTGAGGTTGAACCAATATAGTCGATGGAGGTGCACAAGAGACCTGATTACAGATATCTAGGAAGTAGAACTGAGATGAACTGATGAACCAATGATGGGGCAAGGTAAGGGAGAGGGAGGATCCTGGGAAGATTACCTGGCTTTTTGCTTGAATTCAGGGAGAAAGCAGGTTGCCGTCACTAGAATATGGGATATGAGGAAAGGACCACATTTGGAGTAATGGGTGCAGAGCCCAGTTTTTAGACCCGTCACATTTTGGGACTTCTGAGGGACATTCAGGAGGCAATGTGTGGTTTGCAGAGGCATCATAGGAAACGCAGGGACTTCGGAGTGGGGCAAGCAATAGAGAAGGGAACTTTGAGAATGTCACTCTCCAAGAAAGAATGGAAAAATTATCATGTAAACTGCTTGTATAATCTACTGTACACCTGAAGTTAGTACAAAATAATATTGAATGTTAAGAAAAAATTTAAAAATCTTGAAAAAAAATATTGCCTTGAAAAACATTTTTAAAAGTGCCTCTTTAGCCCTAGACAGTTTGGTTGGCTCAGTACATAGAGCATTAGCCCATAGACCTAAAGGTCACTGGTTCGATTCTGGTCAAGAACATGTACCATGGTTGCAGGCTCCTCCCAGGCCCAGGCCCAGGCCCTGGTTGGGGTTCCTGCAGGAGGCAACCAATCGACGTGTTTCCCTCACATCGATGTTTCTCTCTGTCTTACCCTCTCCCTTCCACTCTCCCTAAAACTCCATGGGAAAAAGCCAAGACACAGATTGTGTCCGTTCAATTCTATGTTTAAGATTTGTCAAATTCTCTGTGTCACTGATAAGGCTCTGTCTCACTTCTGGGAAATCATACAGTTCATTTGCCCTTTCATCATCTGGACTCTCCCTTTCTTATATTGTTCTCCAGTGTGTGTTTGTCACCACCATAGGGAAGACTTCTTTTGATTCATTACTCTTTCCTCTAAGATTAGTTAAATCCACCATTAGGAAGGATTGCATTTTAGCTACTGGCATAGTCCCAGTGTCCAATATGATGCCTGATAATCAGTATTTAATAAATATTTGTTAAATACTAAATGTTGTTTATTTAAGACATAGGCCATGCATACCAGGGGTTATCAAATGTTCGTGCAGCATGGTGTGCTTGGAATCATTCTCTGTTGTGTTATGCATGCGTCTCCTTCCAGTTAAGTATAAATAACTCAGAGTTGAAGACTATATCTTTTCCTTTTCTGGCATTGCTCATCTTGTCGGACGTACTGCTCAGATAATTTTTATAGCATTCCCTTGAACATTATTTTAGGCTACACATGAGATTATCCATTTTGCACTCTGTGTTCATAGTAAATATGCTACTGCAAACCTGATGATTTATTTATTTAACTGAGGATTGATTTCCCCCCAAGGTCCTATTAGCACCTCAAGGTTGGCTCTGTAAACCTGGTAAAACCTGATGATTATCAGCTATTAGGAATTTGTTAGATCCTTTATAAGTTAAAGAGAGGAGCAGAACACATCAAGTTAAAGGTTTTACCTGGTTATGATCCTAGAAAGAGGGCAAAATTTGCCATCGTAACTTCTCATTGTTTTTATGGTGAAAGAAGGCTTTTGATTTCATCCTTTATTACTTTTGGAATTATTTCTATTGCAATTTGGTTAAATAATAAAAATTTATAAAGAATGCATGTGGAAGTTGAATTTTAAAACCTCTAAAAAGTTAATTCTCAATTTGTGTTTTGTTGTTAGAGCCAGGGAATGGGTTGGCTTATATTGATTTAATCTCTTTTTCTAATATTTGCCTCTGTGTCTGAGAAAGAGATGGAGAGAAAAGAGAGTGAGAGAAAAAGAAACAGAACATTTGACTAATGACCTTTTAAATGTATCAGAACAACAACTATTTATATCCACTGGGAAATGTTCATCCCTTTGAAGGCATCTCAGTGTCTTTATCCTATGTGGCCTTTTTAGGTGTTCCATTTTAATCCTGATCTAAATAAAGAAAGTAAATGTTACACTGGATCAAATTTACAGTCTAGCTAAATGAGAAATCCATTAGTTAGAAACTCTGTAGGAGTTGTTTTGCTGAGACATTGATTTCTCTTTCCCTGTATCACCCCTGCTTTGTACCCATGGAGCACACCCTCCTGTCCACCTGCCCGTCTTTCTCACCTGTCATCACCCCGTGGAGAGCTCCAGGTGGCCCTTTACCACATCTCAATGCAGAACCATTGCTTTGATGGCAGAAGCTTCTGTGTGACTCCAACAGTATCCTGAAAATTCCTGTTTGCTCACTATTTGCAACCCCAATATAACTTTGTAGTGTTAGAACATAAGACCATTGCAAAATGTAATCAATAGTAGTAAACAGTGCTAAGTTTTTATTGTATCACCACCTTAAACATATAAAGTTTGTATTAGGAAAGTTCAGACCAAATAAAACCACACAGCTGTTCTTGTTAAATTCACTCACAAGGATCATCTCAGTTCCTTCTATTGTTAGAAGGACACACACACACACACACACACACACACACACATATATATATATATATATATATATATATATATATATATATATATATATAGAGAGAGAGAGAGAGAGAGAGAGAGAGACCTTGAAAAGAACTAAAATAGAGTCCTTGAAAAGAAAAGCTTATAGAACAGCCTGTCAGCAAAGTTTCATCTCACCAAGCTACTACTTTTTAGAGCTCAGACATGTGATGTAGCTTAGGAAAAGATCTTTCTTTGGGTAGGTGAGGAAATATATAGATTTGTTGAGTCATGGTCTTTTCATATGGTTGCTCATACTGATCATAAAGAAGACTTTTAGCTTTAATAGGCCCCAAAGAAATTGGGAATAATAAAAGCAAAGTTATGAGCATGTTGGCCACATGCCAGATCTTTCAAAACAGGACATTTGAGGAACTAGAGAGACTTTCTTAAAAATTATACCAGTGCAGAAAGCATAAACCAGGACTGTGACCATGCCTGGAAAACTGGGACCTACAGTCACCTTAATTATGAGGGGAGGGCAATTAAAAATGGAACACTAATAAAATCCATTAGAACTAAAGGCCTAGGGTTTAGTTTGGCAAATGGTGATATTTATTTGACAAATCTGATGAATAAATATGAAGCCAACCTCCCATATTAATGTGGAAGTTGAATAATTTGATTGGAGTTATTAAGACCATTAAAACTGATTGCTTTAAGATTTGTTGTTATTCTGTTAGATTAAAAGATAAATCAATGTCAGCTTTTTCCTGGGACCCACCCCCCAAAAATCAATCAATGACTGAGTGAGTGCGTGCCCTCTGTTTCTAGTCATTTTGGGTTTTCGTTTTCACAGGCTGAGTTTTGTTCTTGAAGGTAGTATTAGTTGTGTTTATGTAGAATGTGAACCATGTCACTTCTCTCATTACAGCTGTTGAAAATGTTCATTCAAAAATATGCAGTTACTTTGCGTAGTGGAATTGAGACTTTGCAAATCTTTAAGCCACTTAGAAGAAATGTGTGCATGATTTATGGAACAAGCAAACACAGCATGACCTTTCCTGAGCTGATTAACAGTGCTATTCCTCAGAATGGCACTTTACTATAGATTCGCTCACATTGAACGAGTTCATAAATGTGCACAAGGTAAAATACAAATATGTAACATGAAAATATAATGGGATTGAAATAAAAGTTGAACCAAACATTTATATTGTTCTAGTATAAATTAGAAAGCTCAGATTATTTCCCCTGAGGCCTCTTTTCTAGTTACAGGAAAAAAGAACAAAACCAACAGAACACCTTACATAAAATTTGAGAATGGCTTGCAAGAAATTATTTTTTGTTTAACATTACATTATTTTATTTTTAGTTACACATATTTTCAAACACTATAAATTGATAGCTGCCTAAAATGGAGTATAATTTATTTTACATAAAGAAAATTAAAATTAAATATTGATAGATATTTTAAGAATTGTTTTGACAAATTTTGTTTCTCTCCCAGTGACCCAAAATGTGTGTGAACACAAGAAGGATGTGATATAAAGTCACTTGGAAATCAGTTGTAACAGCTTTTGCAGTCACAAAAACAACAACAACAACAACAAAAAAAAACCATAACCAACAACAACAAAAAAAACAATAACACGTAGAAACAGTATAAAATTACAGTCTTTTCTATTTCCACTTTGCAATGTTGGGCTCCTTCAAACTGAGAAAGGTAAGTTAGAATGATTCGGTTACTATACTTTTATAAAGTAGATGCATGCTGGGTTCCCAGCACAGTAATACAAGCCTTAAAAACATGGATGATGAGCGCATGTACCTGACAGTAACAGCCCTGTATTGCATTGCTGTTAGCATTGCTTACTCAAAAAACCCTGCGGGCAGGGGCTCTCTCTGTATATCTCTTCCTTCTGATTATATGTGTCAAACAACAACATTGGAAAGTATGTCCCAAATGGAATATCCTATATAATAAAAGCATAGTATGCAAATTGTCCCCTCAACCAGGAGTTCATCTGGAAGTTGACCAGGGGGCGGGACTGGCCAGGGGAAGGGAGGGAGACCCCAGCTGGCAGTGCTAGTGACCCTATCAGTGCATGAATTTCATGCACTGGGCCTCTAGTAAATATATAAAACCAAATTTTAATGTTCTCAAGCTAAGATAGTATTATTGTTTTTATATCACTTTGTTATCCTTTGGTTAAAATGCAGAATTATTTGAGGTTCCTCTTTTCAAGGAAATTCTTCAGAAAACCATGCGAAATAAGTCCTTTCCTCTTCCCGCCCCCCCAGACAATATTTAGTTTACCACAGCTTCATGCTCTTGGGGACACTGAACAAATATTTCTGGTCAATAGTCCCAAACCAAGTATTTTAAAGTCAACTTGCTTCTCTCTAGCATCACTCACAGTCCTATTTCCTTTAATATAGAGTTAATTTTCAGGCTGAGCTTTGTTTTGACAATTCTTTATCATTTGAAACTCATTTACATGCAAGTATATTTGGAGAAGTGGTGTTAATGTGGGGAGAAATATTCCTAGAAAAAATGGAGAAGTAGGCAAAGTCTCCTTTCGTGTTCTCCCCTCACATTGTTTGAGCACTTCCCTCTGTTTCCGAGGAAGCCACCATTTCCTCAATGCCTAGGCTCTTTCCTATAGTGGCAAGGAATGCAGGAAATGCATCTTGAAATTTTCTAAGGAATACTTTGCATTTTAAACAAAACTACAGGCTCCCAATTATGAAACAATGAATACTATTTAACCATGTATATGAATGGCCCCAAAAGGTAAACATGACTGTCTCTTAAAATAATATAACTATTCAGACAAATAGACCAGCTGACCTTTGAAGAGGCTCAGTTAATATGATCATCTTTTATTTAAAGCCTTCCACAATGACCATCTGAAATAGGAAAGCAAAGGTCAAGCCATGGCCATATTTTAAGTTTCATTGTTATCCTAAGGCTATTCAAGCAAAATGAAATTTTAAAAATGATCCAATTTTGTTTCAATATTCATATGTGAGGATGATTTATCTTTTCAATAATTCAATCCATTTCTTCCCTGGGTGAGAGAGGAGAGAGATGCCTGAATTTTTGTGAAGTAGAAGGATCAGAATGTGGAGGAAAAAGTGTACCTGTGGCAGCAGAAAGGGGGGAGATTTTCCCACCTCACCTACCTATATGTCATTGCTTCAGATTGACTTTATTTCCAACACCCTTAAAGGAGAAGGCATGGAAAAATGCTGTGGCCTCTCTTTATTTCATCTAGGGCATAGCCCAGCTGGGGTTTTGGGAGTTCAAATAGTGGAATGTAATGATACGGGTAACAGCACAATTAGGAAATAGTGTTTCTGATAAAGCAAAGGGGAACAATTTAATTTGGCTGTGAAACATCCCTACTTGAATGGCATGAAGCTATTTTATCATAGAGAAGAACTCCAAGAAGTAGAACAGAAGGAAGAAGTATTGAGTAGTAGTAATCCTTTTCAAACCACTGTGCCCAAAAATACTTCAAATAATTTAATACAAAAAGAGTGTCTAAGAAGGTAAATACAAATAAAAGGGGAAAATATCTTTCATATAACACACTATCAGAAAGCACACTATCAAGGAAAATAACTAAGCCTTCTGTCCTTGATAACAATCACATATAGACTTCAAACTGTCATAAGCTCAAAAAAGAATGTGCAGGTTTTATTCCTATAAGCACAGAGAGAATTCTTCTTTCTTCATTTGTCTGGCTCTTTGATATTTTTCTGATGTGTCTCCTGTGAACATTCTTTCTTTTAGAAAATGTTATTCTGAGAACTAAGTTATTTTTTAAGTGCAATGACTGTAATAAAATGTGCAGAATTGATTGCTGAGGAGATTGCTGTTCTTAAGATGGATGTCCTCTCTTCAGCCATATAGTATGATAACCAAAAAAGACAGAAAGAAAGGAAAAAATGTGCATGCTTCTCTACTAATATACTAGCCTTTACTAGAGGATACATTCTAGTATAATCTTAGAATTCCTTTAATATGACTTGTTATATTTTTTCTCCTGAGTTAACATATGCTATTTGTCCTCACTTCAAATAAAATAGCCTTGTTTTACTATAAACAGGAAGCAAATGACCTGTAGCCACATTTCTTATAAAAATTCATAGGTGGCATGAAGAAAGTCATTTTGTTGGTCAGGGTAGGCTAGGTTCCACTGAGATAACAAACCACCCCTCTATCTCAGTGGCTAAATAGGGCAAGTCTTACTTCTAAATTCTACACGTCCCACAAATGTCAATTGGGGGACTTTGATCCAAAAGTTGCTCATAGTTGCAGGCTGGCAAAGATTCTACCATGTTGAAGCTGAGCTTTATAGAAAGGTGTCTTCCTCAGGAGAGAGAGAGAGAGAGAGAGAGAGAGAGAGAGAGAGAGAGAGAGAGAGAGAGAGAGAGAGAGAGAGAGAGAGAGAGAGAGAGAGAGAGAGAGAGAGAGAGAGAGAGAGAGAGAGAGAGAGAGAGAGAGAGAGAGAGAGAGAGAGAGAGAGAGAGAGAGAGAGAGAGAGAGAGAGAGAGAGAGAGAGAGAGAGAGAGAG
>PVJC01032248.1:0-20034 GCA_004026665.1 Murina feae
CGGGTGGCGGGTGGTATGGGGGTGGGGAGTGCCATTAGCCGGGTGGTGGGTGGTGTGGGGGTGGGGAGCGATCAGCCTGGTGATGGGTGGTGTGGGGGTGGGGAGCCCGATCAGCAGGTGGTCAGTGGTGTGTGTGGGGTGGGTGGGGCGTGATGTGCAGGTGGCAGGTGGCAGGCTGGGCAGGTACAGTCTGGGCTGAGGGACCCCCGAGTGCACAAATTTTTGTGCACCAGCCCCCTAGTTATTATATAGTCCCTACAGTTCCCTCATACATCCTCTTTTTTAACTCTGCTGTCCACTGATTCTTTTATAAAGTTCTTCCCTCCATCCTGTTCCACCCCTCCCCCACCTGGTTACTTCCCCCAAACTCTCCCTGGCTGCTGCTCCGCCTGCCCCCTGCCCATCTCTCCATCTCCTGGCTCCCCTGGGGGTTCACCCCAGCTCTGAAGGGAGATAGGGCCTCTCACAGGAGACCCCTGCCCCTGTGTAAGAGAAAATGGAGCCAGCAAGAGAGTGGGCCCAAGAGGCATGTGTGAGAGAAAGGGAGCAACTCTCCTTCCCTCACTAAAGCTTCCTTCACTGAATCCTCCAGCTGCCCAGCTGGCCCACCACTGCTGCAGCTCCGATGGGCCTGGGTGGGTCGTGGGAAACACATGCACAGAGGCTTAGCAGCCTCCGTGCGTGTGTGCCCCTGGACCCACCCAGGCCATCACAGCCCCTGGGCCGGCTGGCTGGTCCCGCCCCTGCTGCGATGGGCCTGGGTGGGTCTCACGGAGGCTTAGCAGCCTCCATGGGTGTGTGCCCCGGACACATCCAGGCCCATCACAGTCCCCCTCCCCCCCGGCTGGCTGGCTGCTCCCTCTCTCGGCTGCTACCTCTATTTGCGGCAGAGGCCTCCAGTCTGCCCTGCTAGGCCATAGTCTCTGGCTTCTTCCCGGCTTTGCCTCCGCCATATTGACTGGACTATTTTGCATACAGTCGCTCCGATTGGCTGGTGGGCGTGGCTTGCCCCATCCCAAAGAAACGGTTAATTTTACTATTTTGATTTTATTAGTTTAGATTGTGGGCATGGTAGAACTTCATTATGGGTAAAGTATACTTACCCTAATCTTTACAAAGGATCTCAGCATAAAATTTCTTTGGCCAACGGGACATTAGTGGAATGTGGTTATGGAGTTTGACTTGCCTTCTTTAGTCTTGGTGATTCTCCATGAGAAGAAAATGGCTTTAACGAGGTCACTGCCTGTCAAGCTGGATCAAGCAGAATAAGACTCGCAGAGAGAGCCACATGCATTGGGCAATTGCTCGACCCAGAAGATTGAGCATCATAGGAGCAGACTGAAACCCAATCTGCAGTCTAGAGTTGGGAGGTGGGAGCCATGTTCGACCAGCCACAGTGAAGTTGCTCCATGACTCATGAGTATGAAAATTAATGTTTTAAAAATTACACCACTGTATTTGCAGATATTTGTTATACAGTATTATTGTAGCATTATTTTATTGACTGCTATACATCAGTATTTCAATTATATGTTTTTATTCCAAACAACAGTTCATTATTCTGACTTATCTAACTTAGCCAAATTAACATAAATATTTTGGAGGAGGACTGGCCAAAAGCCATTATAAGAGAAATAACTGGAAACGGATACTTTTTCATAGTTAAAATAAAATATGGAGTATGGTTTTAGCATACCTGACAACACATTTCTAACGTTGCATAAATATTTTTTCCTTTTGAAGAATATTTCCCTTTTTTGTTAAAGACTTAGTGAAAATGTTTTCATGGATGAAAAATCTAAATAGCAGTAAGTTTATAGGGGGTTTCATTATTTTGTGGAATGAATATTATCAAAAAAGTTTTAATTATATCTATAATTGGAAATATTTATGAAATAAAAATATGTGCAGATTTCGTGTACACAAACTAAATTCTACATATTATCTCATTTGATCCTCATTACTGTTATAGTGACTGTTAAATTAGCATAAGTAAAACTCCATTTTGATTTGTGTGTAACCCTTAGATTCTGTATTAGAATCTGGGTGTAGCTGATACATTTCAACCCCTCCATTCCTCTACTTGAGGAACTTCAAGTTAGGCACTATACTGCCCCTCCAACTTTGAATTCTACAATCAAGAAACTTCGAGATCTACACTCCATCGTGCGATCTACCTTACAAGACCTTGGAGCAGCTAAGGATCAACTTCATCACCTCGCCCTTATTCCAAATGCTGGGACTGTCGGACTTAAAGAAGATGTGACTTGTTTACCTCTCTGAGAACTGTCCTAACCTTACCTGTAAGGACCAGACCCCATGCCTGAAAGGCGCAGATAGACCACCACCACACCCATCTTCGAGTATAAAAAGAGAGAACTTAAGCGCAGAAGTTAGACGCCTGTCTGTCCTCCACAGACTCATCTCCAACTGCCAGCCTACTCTGCTCTGCCTCCGTACCTTCAAGGAGCTCCACGAAGCCAGCTTCTGTAGCCGCTTACTCTCCGAAAGTCTTGTGTGTGATGTGTCTCAGTGAGCATCTCCGGGTGGACTTCTCAGGGGACTGAGAGCCACCAGAACTTGGTAAATAAACCGTGTGTGATTCGCTTGCAACTAACTGTTTGTCTGTCCATGTTACTTACTTTGAGGTAAGAATAGTAATGATCAGTGCTCAGTAAGAATTATTATAAGCACTGTCACTCGTTCAGAACTGGTAATATACCGTAAGTGAAAGAGTGCATTCACCTGTGATACGTCCCTAGAAATTTGGGACAATTACAGTGCAGAGAAATTCCTATTTTAAGAATTATTCCTTTTATACAGATAAAAAGATAAGTTAATTTCCTTGGTAAAAATGGTAATAAAATTTATTTGTTTATTATTTAAAATAAAATGGCTTTAAAATGCTTAATAGATATAATTGAAAATGTGTAAAAGTTGCAGAATTGCTAATACTGTTTTCTCTCACTATTTTAAAACCAGCTATTTTAGCTACTTTCCTAAACATCAGTACTCTACATGTATTAAGGTGATAATGAATAAAATATCCCCAAAAGTGTACATCAAACAATTCCTTAGAAAAATCCTTCAAAATAAGAGTATCATTCCTGTCCTTTAAAAAAAAAAGAGAACAAGAAAAGCAGCCTGCTAGATTGGTCCCCTCAAAAGCATGAGTGCCCCCTAATGTACAGAAGCGTATTTTAAGAAAAATATTTTGCTGACATCTTTACTTCCCTCATTGCAAGTTGAACCAAGTGATCTATAGGGCGGATGGAGAAGGGGGTGTGGGGGAATTAACCTTAGAAGTTCATGACCAGGTTGTAAGACCTAACAGGCAAAGGACTCTATATACTGAGAGCAAAGCAACAGCAAAGTGAAACAAGGGCAAGTTATGTAGGACCAGTGTATGCAGTGTGTGTGATCTGAGACTAGTGAAGTCCTTTGCCTTTGAAATGTAACTGCAGCCCTGTCATGCTCAGATACTCCACAAGGCAGCAGAATGATTGGAGCCAATATTAACTCAGACAGTTCTGGGCAGTCTCTATTTAGCAACAACTTTATGACTTATACAAACCTAAAATTGAACAACAGGACAGATTGTGAAACAGCACATAATACTTTGGTCATGGGGCACTCTTACGTAAATACATCTGTGTTGTTCATTTGAGGACTGCTAGCCATGGCTTATTAGATTAGAACAAAAGGACTGAAGTAAGAACTACACAACCTACAACTGTATTAATCTTCCCTTGCACTCTACACAGGTGTGTCCTTGTGAAGGCTCCACCCATCTGTTAATAGTCTGTATCTATTTCCTTATGAGCAGTGTATTACACCACTTAGTATCAAAGAATAGGGTCATGAAGTTCTTAATGTGATTATCAACTCCACTATTTAGTGCTTATCAGTTGTAAGGCACATACAACTTCTTCAACTGTAAAAGAAAGAAACAACAGCTCATTGAGATATGTCAACTAATATACGTTAAGCTCTTAAGACAGTAACTGAGACATGGTAAATACTTGAATATATTTTTCCTTATTATTTTATGATTAGTACTAGGGAGCCAGTGCATGAAATTCATGCACTGGGGAGGGAGGAGGGTTCCTCAGCCCAGCCTGCCCACTCTCACATATTGGGAGTCCTCAGGGGGTGTCCTACTGACAGCATAGGACCACTCCCTAGGGGCTCACCTTGGGGAGCAGGCCTAAGCTGCAGTCTGACCTCCCTTTGTGGGAGGCGACCAGCCCCATCACCCTGCTGCTGCAGCCACTGCCAGTCACTGCAGCCACCAAGGTGTTTTCATCAACACGGACTCCAGTCTCTTCATCACATGAAGAAATGACAACTGTCTTTAGGCATTTTCAACATATGTTTTTCACAGGATATGACATTTCTTTCTTTTTTTTTAATCCTCACCTGAGGATATGTTTCCATTGATTTTTAGAGAATATGGAAAAGAAGGAAAAAAAACAGAGAGAAACATCAAAATGAGAGGAACACTTTGATTGGTTGCCTCCTGCATATGCCCTGACCTGGGCCCCGGCCAGGGAGAAGCCTGCAACCTAGGTACATGCCCTTGGTCAGAATTGAACCCAGACCCTGCAGTCGGCAGGCTGAGGCATCATGCACTGAGCCAAACCAGCTAGAATAGGATATGACATTTCTTAGCCCTCCAGCAGTGGACCTTCATTTTTTTTTCTCCAGGAGTGAGGTGGAAAACTCTAGGTTGCCTTTAGGGATTCTTATTACCCAAGTTACTAAGAATATTACCAGTGGCATACAGAGAGCTTTGCCAATGAGTGGTCAGAAAAGGTGTTTCCTCTGTAGATTACTCTGATCACCAGCTCCACCCCTGCCCCTCCAATCCCAGCTCCACCCCTACCCAGGCCTGTAACCTCTGGCCAAGGATGCAGGCCTGGGAAAGGGACCCCCAAGCTCCTTGAATTGCCAGCTTCACAGAGCCCAGGCTTCTGTAATCACCGGCTCTGCCCTTGCCCCACTGGCAGCCTCTGGCCAAGGCTGCAGGCCTGGGCAGGGGACTCCCAGACCCCTGCTTTGCCGGCTCCACCAGTGCCCAGACCCTTGTGATTTCAGGCTCTGCCCCTGCCCCTCCAATCGCTGGCTCTGTGGAGCCCAGGCCCTTGCAATCTCCAGCCTTGCCCCTACCCAGCCTTATGCCTGAGTAGGGCACCCTCACACCCCTCAGATTACCAGCTCTGGTCCTGCCCCCTCTGTTCACCAACTCTACCCTTGCCCATGCCTGAGGCTTCTGGCAAAGGCCTCTGGCCTGGGCAGAGGACCCACAGCCCCCTCTGATCACCTGTTCTGCCCCTTGGGCCCCCCTGCCTCCCCAGCCACCTGCCTGGTAACAGGCCTGACCACTTCAGTGGTGGAGCTGAGCTGGACTGGACACCTCCATCTTGTGGCTATGGGCACTGCCATCTTGTGTCCATGGTGTGACCATCTTGTGGCCATGGGGGCAGCCATCTTGTGCCATGGCCTCGACCATCTTTGTGATGCCTAGTTTGCATATTACTCTTTTATTAGATAGGATTATAATTAATCCATTTTCTTATGCTTGTTCTTGATATGTGAAATGTTTCTCACTTTTTATGTTTTAAACACTTAACTAAAAGACCCATATACCTAATATGCTTAGGAAAAATGTGAGATGGACAGAAATGATGACCAGAGAAGAATCAAATAAAGAGAGGTCAGTGGAATAGCCAATAATGTTTTGCTGTGTTCAGAGAACTGAGCTGATGTATTTTAAGTCTAGAAATCAATCAGTACAATTATCTGACCAAAACCCAATAAAACATCGCATATTCTTTCTGCCAGAGAAAGAAGAAAGCCACCATTGCTGTATTTATGTACATCAGTGGTCCTAAACTTCCCAAAAATATTCTTAAGCTCCCGTTACTGCCTAAAAATACATTTATAGAAAATGTAACCTAAAATCACACATTAAAATAATTCAAAGTCATATATTATTGATCATACACATTAACTGTACAACTATCAGAAAAGAAAATATTAGTTTTAGTAAAATAATTGGCTATAATAAGAGACCTAATGAAGTAGTCAGATTCTTCCACCCCCTTATAAGCTTGAATTTAAGAAAAAGAACTTAATATAATAAATGCAGGAAAATGTAAGAACAGAGATATGCATGGATACTAAAATAAAAACTGATGTTAGGTTAACTTATAGTTATTAATTGTTGGGAAGACAATTAATAACAGTGATAACTAAGACTATAACCACTGATGTCCAAATACAGTTAGCACTATCCCTGAGTGGCTGTGGAGCTCTTGAAATATGGTCAGAACCACTATAGAATTGAATTTTTAATGTTATTTAATTTTAATTAAATTAGGTTAATATTGAAAATTAAATCAGTATAAAGTGTCTCAATAATATTTATATTGATTAATTATAGGTTGAAATGATAATTTGGAGGTACAGTATGTTAAAGGTAATTATAATTATTTTCCCCTGCTGCTTTTACTTTTCATAATATGACTACTAAAAGTGTAAAAATGATATATATAGCTCATATTTGTGGCTTGCATTGTATTTCTGTGGTAAACTTTGAGGATGGCAGCAGGTTAAAAATTATCAACAGTAAGGAAAAACACTCTCCAATTTGCTTAAACATATAATTTTTATAACAAAGATATTATCATTTCATTAAGAAATTTCAGCAACCTATAGTTATTTTTGAATTAGAAATATTAAATGACACATTTATAATTCTGAAACAATCTTTATGGGTGAAATTTAGTAAGAACGCTGAATTGTATATATGTTATTAAATTTGTACAAAGTATGTTAAAAGGAATTTCATCTTTCCTCTACTACACTGCACATTGATTTTTGCCAAAATAGTACTACAGCTCTGACAGCCATTTTGACCAATTATGTTATTGGTCTTTCCAAAGATGTGCATGTACACTTTAACACCATCCCAAACTTTCAAAATTAGATTGATTAAAGTGTGCTTTGGCCCCAGCATTAGTTTTCAACTCAATTAAATTTTTCTGAAAATTTTGGTTGACATGTTCTTCATTTGGCTCAAATAAATTAATTACCCAATCCAGTTTTGTAACTTAAGTCGAGATGTTGTTTTTTTAATTTTTTACAACTTTATTGTAATATATCAGTCTGTTGCATGTTTTAATGGCTCTGAATCTGGTTCTTCAGTTTATTTTGTTCATTAGATTCACATATAAGTGTGATCGTGTGATACTTGTCCTTCTCTGACTTATTTTCTTAGCATAAACCAAATTTTTAAAAAATCTAATCATCCTCTCCTTTTAGTAGCCATTCAAAAAAAAGCAAATCTATTTGCATTTCTCTAATTTCTACAAAATTGAAAGCTATAAAAATGTTTTATACAAATAACTAATTTTAAATTATACAGGTTTGATGACAAATTCTATGATAATTCTGCTCATAACATTGGCCTTCATTTCTAGTGTTTTATAAAGGACCCCATTTAACTGCAAACATAAATATATTTGCCAAGATGTGTCATATTTTTGTAATAACTTAATTGTGTGACTTTATTTTTCAAGTATAAAATGAATCATTTTATACTTCTTTTTATTGATTAAGGTATTACATATGTGTCCTTATTCCCCCATAGCTCCTCATCCATGCCCTCACCCCACTGGTGTCTGTGGCCATTGGTTAGGCTTATATGCACGCAAACAAGTCCTTTGGTTAATCGCTCCTCCTTACCCCCATCCTCCCCTACCTTCCCTCTGAAGTTTGATGATCTGATCAATATTTCTCGGTCTCTGGATATGTTTTTGTTCATCAGTTTATGTTGTTCATTATATTCCACAAAAGAGTAAGATCATGTGATATTTATCTTTCTCTGACTGGCTTATTTCACTTAGCATAATGCTCTCCAGTTCCAGCCATGCTGTTGCAAATGGTAAGAATTCCTTCTTTGTTTTGTACCGCAGTGCAGTATTCCATTGTGTAGAAATACCCCAGTTTTTTAATCCACTCATCTGCTGATGGGCACTTAGGCTGTTTCCAAATCTAAGCTATTGTAAATTGTGCTGCTATTAACATAGGGGTGCATATAACCTTTCTGATTGGTGTTTCTAGTTTCTTGTGATAAATTCCTAGAAGTGGGATTACTGAGTTAAATGGGAATTTCATTTTTAGTTTTGTGAGGAAACTCCATACTGTCTTCCACAGTGGCTGCACAAGTCTGTGTTCCCACCAGCAGTGAACGAGGGTTCCTTTTTCTCCGCATCCTCGCCAGCACTTGTTATTTGTTGATTTGTTGATGGTAGCCATTTTGTGAGATGGTACCGCATTGCCATTTTGATTTGCATCTCTTGGATGACTAGAGACTTTGAGCACGTTTTCATATGTCTCTTGACCTTCCTTCTGTCTTCTTTAAAAAATTATCTATTTAGGGCTATTGCCTATGTTTTGATTGGATTGTTTATCTCCCTTTTGCTAAGTTGTATGAGTTCCCTGAAAATGTAGGAGATTAAACCCTCATCAGTGATAACACTGGCAAATATGTTCTCCTACGCAGTGAGCTTTCTTGTTTTGTTGATGGTTTCTTTTCCTATACAGAAGCTTTTTATTTTGATGTAGTGTGAAGAGCAGCTACAGTGTTTGGACAGGTTCAAGCCTGGACTAATGAGAGGGCACAGTCCTCTCATGGCCACGTACAAGTCTCAGCTTGGAGGGCAGAGCCCTCCCAGCACAATTATAGCCAACAGCTATAGTTATAAGCTTGAACCTATGGTCCGAACACGTGGCCCAACGTGAGTGATGTGAGCTTTATAGAGTTCAAGTGCATGTAATTGATAATAATGAATTTTGAAAGCATGTAGAGCAGTGGTTCCCAACATAGTGCACATGCCCCATAGGGGGTTAATTTGATTTTTAAGGGGGGAAATTTGAGACTGAGATACTAACAATGGATTTTTTGCATTTCTTATGGCTCTAATATTGTGACATATTTATGCATTTCAATTCCCTATTATGTTTTGAAACTGTTATTTTTTCATATCACTTCATATTATTTTATTTTTTAAACCATTTCTTAGTGAATTCTTCCTCAGTACTTCAACTGCCCTTTCATGCTTTTATTTTTCACTTTCATAACTGCCATGTTCTTTGGAAGCTTATTTAGATCAAGTTAATGGCCTTTTAGGCTTCCTCCATGTGAATAGGAATTCACTCTTTGAATAAGAATTATATGTCACAGAATAGGCATCAGGATTTTAGTGATGCTTAGGTGGGGCATGGCCAAAAAATGTTTGGGAATCATTGACCTAGAACTACTAATGTGAGCTCTAAATTCACTTTGTAGAGCCATCATAGTTATTATAGAAACCCTGATGTTTGGGAAGTGATTATATTTTTACATGAGATATTGTAAGGTCTCCGTGAATCTCTTTGTATCCAGTCTCAGTAATTTTGAAAGTAACATTCCGTTCATGATTTCTAAAATCTTTATGAAACTTACATATATATAAGTGAGCATTAATGTTGCTTTTAAAAATGGATTACTATCAATTTTGCAGGAAAATGGGCTTGACAAAAGTTCATTGCAAAGCTAATCTTCAACATTTTTTCATGATCTCATCAAGCTTTCTTTCTTTTTTTTAAGAAAACCCTTTTTACTTAAAACATGTTATTTATTTCGGAGCAAGAAAAGGAGAGGGAAAGATAGAAACATCAATGATGAGAGAGAATCATCAATCAGCTGCCTCTTGCTTGGCCCTCCTGGCCATTGATCCCACAACCCAGGCATGTGCACTGACTGGGAATTGAACTGTGATCTCCTGGCTCATGGGTCGATATTCAACCACTGCAGAACGCTGTCCAACCCATCAAGCTTTCTTGATACAATATCATTGCTCAGTGAAACACAAGAATATTTTTTTAATTTGAACTTTCTATAAATGAAAATAACCTCTCAAGCAACTAGAAAGATTGATTTTCTTTAATATTTTTGGTCTAAAACATCTTGTATTACATTGTGCTATTCTGTGAAAAATAATGGGACCTTTATTCCTCTGATTAGGATATATTTGAAACAGTCTGGTGACAGTAATCCTATAACTTTCAGAAATATGCTATATCCTCATTAATTTAATCAATGTGTTTGTAAAATTTGCACTAAATTTCTCTAGTTTTTGTTTCATTCTAAAATGTGAAGACAGGTTTTTAGGAATATACAAATTGTTTAATTGTTGAACAAATTATAAAATGCAATGTTATATAACCAGCTGAATACCATATATTTTCCTTATATTTGATTTTTTTTAATCAAAGACCATCTTTTATTACAATGCTAGTTTACGATAATTGCATGGATATTCATTCCAATTTAAAGAACTCAGACCTTCGCCCATTATAGCAAATGCAATTTTAAAATGTACAGAATCTCCTTTTGAGCAACTGACAATACTAGAAAACTCATGAATTTAATGACACCAAAGTACTTGTCCTTCAAAAAGTTTGCCAAATCCATTAATTGGCTCTATCACTAGTAAGAATGGTCTCTCTGATCCTTAGACCAGGTGAGAATGTTTCTACACCAAATGTTGTAGGTTTTCTGAGTCCAAATTGATGATGGCTTCTGGTCCTTAGGACTTTAAATTCTGCCTCTGCTGCACCATAGCTGACCATCTTCTGAAAAAAATAACCTCTTCCCTGAATGTGCTGCTGCCGCCACCACCAGCTTTAAAACTGTGCAGCTGATCGCCATTCTTCAGCACTCAAAACCTCAGGGCGGGCCACTGCACCTCGCTCCAATATGCAGCTCTAGCTCATTCATTTGCGACCTCAGGGTGGGATGCCGCTTCTTCCTGTCACCCAGATCTCTCAGGCATGCCCACTTGTAAGTGGGAGCCTATGGTGAGCAGGCCCAGCCTTGGGGGGCCTCAGGCGCTCGGGATGGTGGGCGTATCTGAGAGATCTAGGTGACAGGAAGGAGCAACGTCCCACCCTGAGGTCGCAAATGAATGAAGGATCCGTAAGAGCTCAACAACAGCTACAGTGAAAAGCTTTATTTGATATTTTAAATAAAGATCTTAAAAATATATTTGTATAATTTTCATAGATGAAATAATTATAAACACAAACGGACACAAGCATGTTACATTGGTGACTAAAATATCACAAACAACATGGCCAAATGTAACCTAATTTTCCAAAATAGAGAGTGACTTTTGGCAAAATTTGAAAACCAATGGACAATGTCCCTTTAATTTATCGATAAATTCCAAGAAAATTTGGTGCATATTACAACCATGAAAAATCTTTTGTGTATACATAAAACTGAATTAGTTCCTAGGCTTAGGTCATTTAAATGGCAATGAGGGAAATTCAAAATCTGTCTTCAGGTAGAGAGATTTGCTCTGCCAGTGCGGCTCAGTGGTTGAACATCAACCTATGAAGTACGAGGTCAAGGCTCGATTCTCAGTCAGGACACATTCAATCAGTGATTCTCTCTCATCATTGATGTTTCTATCTATCCCTCTCCCTTCCTCTCTGAAATCAATAAAACATGTTTTGTTTTGTTTTTAAAAAATAGATTTTTTTAAATACACAAGACAGTTCTCCGTGCTCTACAACGTATATAGTATTGTTGGTCTCTCCCCAGTAATGCAGCAGCACCTCCTAATGATTCACCAATAGAATAAATGCCTCCAATAAATTTTCAGAATGTCTAGAGGGAGAGTGCTCTGTCCCCAAGGAGCACACTGACTAGGCTACAAAACAGTGCATCCAGCTCTGCACGGGAAAACTATTGTAGAGCATGCTGCTTCGGCCTCTCATCTGATACGCGGTGTCCTTTTTACACTCAATGAGTAATTTTGCTGTAGCTCAATCCCTTTCTTCAAAGGAAGTATTACTAAAAATTTGGCCTTTGAAAGAGACTTTCGGGTTTGTCACAAAAAGATGGTGTTGGGGAATGTTTTAGCAAGTTCATGAGAATAAATTGTTTTTCTTAGATTTATTACATGAAATCTCTATAATGCCAGCTTCCTACTTTGTTCTATAACACATAATATATAGACTCATGTTTATACACACACACACACACACACACACACACACACACACACATATATATATATATATATATATATATATATATATATATATATATAGACTATAAATTTTAGCAAATGTTACAATGACCACTATATATTTTAGCATGAAAAATCAACAGAGCCTTCTCTATGACACACCAGTACACGTAAAAAGAAATCATTGACTTGCTTCTGCAGCCAATATTTGTGTCCTTGCTTCAAATGGAGGTAGGAAACTATAACATTTAATATATACCTAATATTATCAACACATTAAAATACCCATAGACCATCTATTTCATTCACAGTAATCTCATTGAAAGGCAGCGTTTATGATGGGTAATTTGGAAAGCTATGTATGATCTTCCTGTGTCCACTCAGGCTTTCCCCCCTCTCTTACCTGAAGTCATGTTTCTTCTCACCTTTAAAGAGAGTCCCAGCGCAACCAGATTACTCCTTGACGTAAACTTAGGTTTTTACGTACTTGCTCCTGTGAAGATATGTACAATTTTCTTGTAGTTTTAGTTTGCTAGTTGGTCCAGTCAGTGTTTTTCACACAGCTTCTTTTCCGATTATCTTCCCTTAAATTTACCACCACAGAGCAGGTTTCCAGTATTGGAGAATAAGCAGATCACCCTGGTTCTGCCGTGACTGCCCTAGTACACAAAATACTCCATATTGCATTACTGGGCAAAATTCTTATCTTTCAGAACAATAGGGGACACCTGTAAGAGTGTTAACAACAAAAAATAAACTGAAGAAAAACAATTGAGGAAGTTGGAGGTTAAGGAATGGACACAGACAATAGTGCAATGAAGGCTTCAGGAGGAGGAGAGAGTGGGGAAGAGGTTGATCAATGGGGAAAAAGCTGGGGCGGGGGAATATCTGTAATACTTTCACAATAAAGATAAATTTTAAAAATTAAGTATTAAAATGTATTAGAGATTTTAAAAACAAACAAACAAACAAATGAAAAAAACAGTAGACCTACGTCCATTTATGGAGAAGAAAAGAAAAAGGTAAAATAAATAAATAAATATCCCTGGCTGGGCAGGTTGTGGTAAACACCTGCTGTCTGTAAGAGTTTCCTAGTAAGAGTGTCTTCAAGACAGCTGATTACCTTCATCATCATGTTCTCTGGTTTCTCACTTCCCTTTCCTCCACAAACTCAGCATTTCACTATTCTCTCAAAGCCACTGTAGAGTTAAAGGTTTCTAATATTGATGAGGGAAAACCACATAAAATTATAATATTCCTTATTCTTTATATTGGTGTCTTTTAATTTTCTATTTGTGTATGGGAACATCATCAGGCCAGGTATTGATTTTGTAGATTCTTGATTTCTATAAAATTCTCTCACTCACTGGATACTCCATAAATGTTTAATTTTTTATTAATAAACTAGAGGCCTGGTGCACAAAAATTTGTGAACTCGGGGCGGGGGGGGGGGGGTTATCAGCCCAGCCCGGCCTGTGCCCTCTCGCAGTCTGGGACCCTACAGGAGATGTCCACCTGCTGGCTTAGGCTTGCTTTCTGGGGGATCGAGCCTAAGCTGGCAGTCAGACATCACTCTGGCATCCCTTGGGGGATGTCCACTTGCCAGCGGGGTGCAGGTCTAAGCTGCAGTTGGACACCCTTAGTACTGCTGAGGAGGCGGGAGAGGTTCTGGCCACCACCACTGTACTGGCAGCCAGCCATCAGCCTTGCTTGTGACTGAGCAGAGCTCCCCTGTGGGAGCACACTGACCACCAGGGGACAGCTCCTGCATTGAGCGTCTGCCCCCTGGTGATCAGTGTGTGTCATAGTGACCATGCATTCCCAGTGGTTCTGCTGTTAGGATCAATTTGCATATTACACTTTTATTATATAGGATAGAGGCCTAGTGCATGGGTGGGGACTGGCTGGTTTTCCCTGAAAGGTGTCCCAGATCAGGGTAGGGTTCCTACTAAGGTGCCTGACCAGCCTGGATGAGGGGCTGATGGCTGTTTGCAGGCTGGCCACAGCCCCCAGTCATCCAAATTCTCAGCGAGGCTGGCTGGAAACAGGTATCTGGGATTTATTTATCTTCTATAATTGAAACTTTGTTGCCTTGAGCAGAGGCCACAGCCAGTCAGGGCAGGTGGGAAGCTTGGCTTCCTCCATTGCAGGGGCAACCAAGCCTCCATCTTAGTTGGGTTGATTTGCATACAGTCACTCTGATTGGCTGTTGGGTGTGGCTTGAGTGTATCAGAGTGACACCAATTTGTATATTTCTCTTTAATTAGATTAGATAAATCTGTAAACCAAATACTTGAAAAACTTGAAAAAAGCTGCTATTATTTTCCACCTTAAAATACATAAGTACTTATAAATTGGATGTTGTATGTATATTTTGATTTATGTGATGCTGACAGTGATGAAAGAAGGTGGGGTAGAAATTATAGGAAATAAGGCAATATCTATGATTTTTAGATATAAGAGGAGAAACTAATTGAAAAGGGAATTGATACTGCCTAGTTTTTCCATAATTCAAAATAATTAGCTTAATTAAAATTACAAAGTTAAAAGTATGAAAAAATTAATAAGATTACTGAACTTATAAATTACCTTATAATTAATTTGATACAAATATGAAGTTATTTAATAGGAACAAGGAGTTTCATGCATTTATGTATAGCAGAAAGCAGTTATAACATTTTAAAAATTAAACTCACATAATTATAATGTAAGGAAATTAAAAGCAAGAATCTGGGAAATAAGTTATCTATACATATTCTACAGAGTAAAAAATTCTTAAAAGAAAAAAATCTTAAATGTTAATTCCCTTTATATTTGAAAACATGCACGTTGGCACACTTGCTTTTATGTAATTAAAAATAATGACTGAGCCCGGCCAGTGTTGCTCAGTGGTTGAACCTGGTCAGGGCACATGCCTGGGTTCTGGGCTTGATCCCTAGTGTGGGGCGTGCAAGAGGCAGCAGACCAATGATTCTCATCATTGATGTTTCTATATATCTCTCTCTCCCTCTCCCTTCCTCTCTGAAATCAATAATAATGTATTTTAAAAAATAATAATTACAGTGCAATTTTAATCATTTTATACTGCAAACAAAGGGCTGCTCATTAAAAGAGGGACAAAGGAACACAAACATTCCAGGAAAGACCTTCCACAAAGGTACATTTTAATAAATTATTCCAATCCTTGCATCATTCCCTACAGTTTTTGTTGATTATGGAACAGAGAAACCACATTATCTGTTTGTTAAGGTACAACTTATTACAATGACTTCTGGAAAGTAATGCGATTGAGCAACTCAGGGAGAAGAGGGCTAATCCAAACACAACATTGGTCTGGTGAAACAAGGAAAAGTAAAACCTTTCCTAGTGATAATATAAACATATAATAATTTTAATTCTCTGTGAATTATAAGTAAACTAGAGGTCCGCTGCACAAAAATTTGTGCACTCGGGCGGGGTTGGTTTTGTCAGCCCAGCCTGTGCCCTCTAGCAATCTGGGACACCTTGGGAGATGTCCACCTGTTGGCTTAGGTCCGTGCCCCAGGGGATCAGACCTAAGCTGGCAGCCAGACATCCCTCTAGCAGCCCTGGGGCCCTCGGATGATGTCCACTTGCCAGCAGGAAGCAGGCCTAAGCTGCAGACATACATCCTTAGTGCTGCTGAGGAGGCGGGAGAGGTGCTGGCCACCACAACTGTACTGGCAGCCAGCCATCAGTCTTGCTTGTGGCTGAGCAGAGCTCCCCTGTGGGAGCACACTGATCACCAGGGGGCAGCTCCTGCATTAAGCGTCTGCCACCTGGTGGTCAGTGTGTGTCATAGTGACCAGTCATTCCCAGTGGTTCTGCTGTTATGGTCAATTTGCATATTACCCTTTAATTATATAGGATAGAGACCTGGTGCATGGGTGGGGGCCAGCTGGTTTGTCCTGAAGGGTGTTCTGGATTAGGGTGAGGATCTTGCTGGGGTGCTTGGCCAGCCTGGGTGAGTGGCTGATGGCTGTTTGCAGGCTGGCCACAGCCCCTTTAAGGTGGGTGTCCACCCCTCTGGTGTCTGGCCAGCCTGGGTGAGGGGCTGAAGGCCATTTTCAGGCTGATCACAGACCCTTCAGGCAGGGGGTTCCTGCTGGGGTACCTGGCCAGTCTGGGTGAGTGGCTGATAGCTGTTTGCAGGCTGGTCACAACCCTTAAAGGTGGGTTTCCCCCCCTGGGATATCTGAACAGCCTGGGTGAGTGGCTGATGGCTGTTTGCAGTGAGGCTGGCTGGAATTTATTTAACTTCTAAAGTTGAAACTTTGTTGCTTTAACTGGTTTGCCCCTGACAACCCAGGCTCCCAGTGCTTCCTTGAGCCCAAGGCTGGAAGCAGGTCTCTGGGGTTTATTTATCTTCTATAATTAAAACTTTGTTGTTTTGAGCGGAGGCCTCATCTGGCCTAGGCAGATCGCGAGGGCAAGCCTCCTGCTTGTTCCAGCTCCATGGCTGCCCACATCTTGGCTGAGTTAATTTGCATATAGTCACTATGATTGGCTGGTGGGAGTGGCTTGGCTGGTGGGCATGGCTTAGGTGTAATGGAGTGATGGTTAATTTGCATATTACTATTTTATTAGATTAGATATGTATATTTTTCATTCCCAGGAGTCAAAACCAGGTAGAAAAGCTGGAAGTTGGAAAAAAATAGACTAAAAACAGAAACATGTATATATCCAGAGCTATCCTGCAGCTAAGGCCAATTGCAATCAAGGTCCTTTTTAGAAATGCCGGCAGGACAGCAAAGTGGGCTGCGGGGGCAGGTGGAGATCCGACTCTTCAGCCACACAATGCAGAAGTGATTGTCTTCCCAGGATGTTTCCAATCTAACTCTCACCACAGCATAGACCAGGGTGGTGCCAGATGCTGTGACAAAATCATTTGACATTAAACCAGTGGTTCTCAACCTTCTGGCCCTTTAAAACAGTTAGTTCCTCATGTTGTGACCCAACCATAAAATTATTTTCGTTGCTACTTCATAACTGTAATGCTGCTACTGTTATGCATGATAATGTAAATATCTGATATGCAGGATGGTCTTAGGCGACCCCTGTGAAAGGGTTGTTCGACTGGAAAAGGGGTCATGACCCACAGGTTGAGAACTGCTGCATTAAACTCTTGGAATAGGGAGCGGACTTTTAAGAGACAACACACTGACAATCTAGAACTTGCATACTTTTATAATGAAAAGGGGGGTAAAAAGACAGCAAAAATTGTGACTTTTTGATTTTCTCTTTAAGAGATTCCATTAGAAATCTGAGAAGTGTTTTTTAGAAGTGAAATCAGACCAGCTAGAATAACATGGGAATTAAAATGACTTAGTAGGAAAAGGGAGCATTATTCGTGGCATACAGACTACATGACATGGATCATTGAAAAGTCAGTCATAAATGGGAAAAGTTTGAGAGAAAGAGAAAAGTAGGTTGGATACTTTGAATTTGTTACAAAGCAACTGTCCAGTGGATTGGGGCTTCTATAGAGTGAGCTCATGGCAAGCAATTTGTTAGGAAAGCATTTATTAAGAAAAACTAAAAAATGTTTAGAGATTATAAATGGACCAATTAGAATTTTTTCAGCTACCTCTCATTTCTCACAAAGCACTCCTGCTGGCTTATCCTTCAAGTCCAGAAGGTTATTATTTAGTTTCATTGAGATTTTGAAGTCATACTAAATGATGAAAGAGAATTTGTGTTCATTTTATCCAGTAATGTGTTAAAATTGCATGCCAAGTAAAACATTGATTTCTTACAATAATTGCAGAGCTTCCCTTTTCAAATGCAGGCAATATTTTAAGCACTATATTGTAACCCTCTGTGAGACTCAGTTTATTTTTCTGAAAGATAGAAAATTACTAAATAATGCTTCCTTTTTGCAAAAACCTCTGGTCAAATATCTAATTATAAATATGTCTAATACTAGGGGGCTAGTACACAAAAATTTGTGCACTCGGGGGGTCCCTCATCCCAGCCTGTGCCCTCTCACAGTCTGGGACCCCTCAGGGGATGACCACATGCTGGCATGCCTGGCCAGACTGAGTGAAGGGTTGAGGGCTGTTTTCAGGCTGCCCATAGCCCGTTCATGGTTCAGAAACCTACTGGTGCCTGGCCAGCTTGGGTGAAGGGCTGAGGGCTGTTTCCAGGCTGCCCACAGCCCATTCAGGGTTCAGGTCCCTGCTGGGGTGCCTGACCAGCCTGGGTGAGGGGCTAATGGCCGTTTTCAAGCTGCCAACAGCTCCCTTGACCCAATGTCCCAGCAAGGCTGGCTGGAATCAGGTTTCTGGGGTTTATTTATCTTTTATAATTGAAACTTTGTTACCTTGAGCAGAGGCCTAGGCAGGCAACGGCACTCTCCTTCTTGCTTCAGCTCCGTGACTTCTATAATTGAAACATTGTTGCTTAAGCAGAGGCCCGACGTCCTAGTCAGGCAGTTGCAACCAAAGCCTCCTGCTTGTTCCAGCTCCATGGCTGCTGGCTGCCATCTTGACTGGGTTAATTTGCATACAGCCACTCTGATTGGCTGGTGGGCGTGGCTTGGGTGTCTCAGAGTGATGGTCAATTTGCATATTATTCTTTTATTAGAGTAGATGGTAAAAGCATAGATTAGAATTACATTAAAAAATATTGTTCTGTCCATTCTCTCAGACTTTCAATGAGAAGAAAATAGACAAAGGCAAGGATAAAACAATGATTCTTCACAACATATAAACTATGAGTTACAGAACAATAACATTGTGTAAGAATGGTCATGTTAATAATTTCTATTTATTGAGAGTTTAGTAAGCATATGAAAGCTGCTAGTTCTTGTTATACACCAAATGCTGTGGTTTATGCTTTCAAATTGTATTTCATTCAATCCCAGTAACAACTCTAGGGAAACAGATATGCTTATCCTCATTTTTCAGATGAGTAAACTGGGGCTGCAAATATTTAATAAGTGGTTCAGGTTTACACAACCAATAAATGGTGAGAAAAGTATTCAAGTTTAGATTTGCTTGACTCCAAAATTTATTCTCCTATCTACTCAGCTAAACTTTTTTTTCATTATGCTAATACTCATTTTCTTCAGGCTCAGAGAAGGATGTAGTTCGCAGGTTGTTGCTTTGTAAAGGTCTATTAAGTAGACAGAACCTCAAACCAAGATTTAATCAAACACCTAAAATTGTGTCTATCTGTAAATATTTGGAAATATGAATGAACAAAATAAGAGATGAATTTCTACCAGTGAAGCAAAACAATGATATATTGTGATTTCATTATTCAAATTAAGAATGCAGAAAATTATTGAAATCAGTTGGCACCTGAGGAGAATTATCAGTTGAAAAAATAGGTGATATGATTTCAAATATTTTATCAGAACACACAAGAAAATGATAAGAAAATAAGACTATTTCTAAAGTTGGTAGCATTTTCAAATGTTGAGTGGGTTCAGTCAAGCCCAATAAATCAAATAAATATTAAATCTGGAAGTATTTCAAAATCTCCTATGTAACAACTTTGTCTTGGTATACTATGAATAGTAAAGGATATAAACATGGTTCCTATCAAAAAGCTCATATTGCAACTGAGAAGGTGAAAGACAGGAAAATAAAGGTTTTGTTAGCAGCACATGCTCAATACTTCAAGATGTGTGTGAATATGCTACTGGAGATAGTAGAAATCAGTACTTTGAATTATGGTGTTTGGCATTTCATTAGTTAGAAATAAGTACAATACTTATATGAGGACAGGAGTTTTTAGACTCCTTATTTCTTTTCCTTCTCTAAGTTTAGAAGCAAAGCTTACCATAATGGCATTATTGATTGGTTACCAGTCTCAGGTAAGCCTGACACTGCCAAACTGTAGCCCTGAAACAAATCCAGGGAGCAGCATATGTGTCCTGATATTTAGTTTCAACCACGGCAATGAACTGAGATCCTGAGACCCA
>PVJC01032249.1:0-20058 GCA_004026665.1 Murina feae
AGGGGAGCTATGGGGGAAAAAAGAGGAACAACTGTAATAATCTGAACAATAAAGATAAATTAAAAAAAAATAAAAAAAATTTGTTTTATTGTTTGAAGTATTAAATATGTCTCCTTTTTTCCCCTTGACCTTCCCCTGGCCTAATATTTCTTGATGTGATTTTTTTTCTTATTGTGCTAGAAATTTGGGGGACACTTTCGATCTTAAAACTGAAAGTTATTCATTTCTGGGAAATGTTCATATATATATTTGGATAATATTTTCCTATATTTACTCTATAATTTCTTTAGTTAGACATTAAATTTCTTGGATTGATCCTTTAATATTACAATCTTTTTCATTGTTCATTTCTTAGTCTTTATCTTATCAGCTTTCTGGGAGATTTACCTTCTAGTTTCAATTTAATTTTATCTTTGCTATTATAATTTTATGTTCTAGAAGTACATCCTTGTTCTTTGAAATTTTCTTTTTAATAATTTTTTTTGTTTCATATATCCATTATTTTATCTTATCTCCCTATGGATATTAATCATTGTCTCTATTTTCCTCTGAGTTCTGTTTTTAAATTTTGGTCTCACTGCCTCAAATGTCTAATGACCTGTTGTTTCCTACCCATATTTAGAATTTAGGCACTAAAAGATTAATGATAAGCTTTGTTTATAGGGCTGCCTGACAGATGAATTTCAGCCTATATACATGAGCAAAGATACCCAAATAAGAGTATTAATAGGTCTCTTCTCTAAGGCCTCTTAGTTTTGCTTGAGAAAAACATCTAACCTCCCCTCTGAGAGCATATCCTAGTATTTGCTGCCCTTGTTTCTGGAGCTAAACAAGACTTAAGCCTTGGGGAAAGTGGGTGGCCTTATTCAATATATGTAGTTTTACTTAATTACCATTTTCAGTGTGTAAACTCCCCTGTCTTCTTTTCTACCTGATGTACAATTTCTCTGGAGAACAAACCTGCTTGGGTAAGGAAGAAACAATAATTGTGAGCCCATGAAAAGGGCTGGGAAGCTTGTGCATATAAATGCTACTTGGACACATTTTTAAAACAATTTTTTAAAAATATGATTTTAGCCCAGCCAGCATGGCTCACTGATTGAGCATCAACCTATGAACCAGGAGGTCACAGTTCAATTCCTGATCAGGGCACATGCCTGGGTTGTGGGCTCGATCCCCAGTGGGAGGTATACAGGAGGCAGCTGATCAATGATTCTTCTCATCATTGATTTTTTTCCCTCTTTCTCTCCCTCACTTTCCCTTCCTCTCTGAAATTAATAAAAATATATTATTAAAGTATATGCTTTTAGTGATCTGGATAGAGAATGTAGAGGATCCCCCTACTTTCAGCCCCATGCCCAGCCCTGCCTTCTGTAGTAGCTGGACCCTCCAATTCTTAAGATTTTCTAGGTTCTAGGTACTTGGTTTTCCATTTTCCCAGAAATGCTAACTCCTTTGTTCCCTTTACATATTCCCCAAATCTCTCATTTCTCATACTTTATTGTTTCTAGCCCATATTATTTTTCCTTTTGAGTAAATATGATTTCAATTCCCCGCTTCTACTTTTAGAAAAGTTTCATGATCTAGCATTTCTAACCAGAAATCCCTATAAGTCATCTATGGAAAGGCAAAGTTTGCTAACACAATATTTGGCCAACTGCATGGGTCAGGGGTAAAGTAAAGGAGATGGCGGAATTAATGACCATTTAAATTTGGCCACTAAATAACTGAAAATAAGTCCTGCCCTGTGTATGAATTAGAATACTTTATGGTCTTAAACATCCCAGGTGTAACTTATTAGCAATATTTATTGTCTTCATTACATTTTGCTGCAAAATATGTGGAAACAATTTGTAACTTTAAGTTACACGTTTTTATTTTAACATTAGGTTGAAACATGCAAAACCTGAATCCTGCTAGCTTTATAGGTCTAAAACATTCAAATATTAGAAATATTATTTCATTCAAGCTAATATTTTAATGAACTGTTATTGACCTCCTGGAAGTTTTGTACTTCTGGTTCTTTCTCAGGCTGAATAAATATATAAAACAAGGTTGTACTCTGGATAGCATTGTTTATTACAAGAGAGATTATTTGAGACATGAGTACATCTGAAGCAACTAAACTGAAAAATCTACTTAGAAAAATATTTACTTCTCTGAGTTGCACTATTGTAAAATCTTTTTTTAACACCCACTTTAGAAATTTTAGTAAAATAACATAAAAGGTGCTTTGTAAACTACAAGGGACCATATATAAATGAGGCACATTACTGTAAGTATTTATAACAGACAATCTAATCCAATAAAAAAGTAATATGCAAATTAACCCCCACTCCATTACACCCACAAGCCATGCCAACCAACCAATCAGGAGCAAATATGCAAATTAACTCAACTAAGATGGCAGCAGCCACAGAGCTGGAGTTGCCCCAGGCAATGGAGGAACCCAAGGCCCTGCAGGCCCTGAGCTCTACTCAAGGCTACAAAGTTTCAATTATAGAAGATAAACAAGCCCCAGATACCTGCCAGGCTGGGACCTTGGGTTGCCAAGGGCAACCCAGGCTTCAAGCAGGGACCAAGGCAACAAAGACTCAATTATAGAAATTAAATAAATCCCAGATAGCTGCTTCCAGCCAGGCACCCCAGTAGGGACCCAAACCCTGAAGGGGCTGTGGGCAGCCTGAAATGGCCATCAGCCCCTCACCCAGGCTGGCCAGGCACGCCAGCAGGTGGACTTCCCTTGAGGGGTCCCAGACTGTGAGAGGGCACAGGATGGGCTGAGGGACCCCCCCAAGTGCACAAATTTTTGTGCACCAGGCCTCTAGTAAGACACAATAGCTAACCACTATAGAAAACAGTGTGGACTTCCCTTAAAAAATAAAAATAGAACTGTTATTTGACCCAGTGATCCCACCACTAGGAGTATATCCTAAGAAATCCAAAACACAAATCAGAAAGAATGTCACCTCTACAAAAACTTCCCGTTTAAGTGAAGTGTGGGCTATTTCATGGTTCCTATACAATCACAAAGTACATATTCAACATCAAGATAAATAAGATGTATTTTGATAAGTCTATCCAAAGTTGGTAAATACACACTATTAGGATGCAAGATTCCTAAGGCTTAGAGAATTTTTTTTCTCCACTCCCCACCTCCTTTTACTAGTAAATGCTTCATCGTGGTGGTGTATACACGTTGTGCTTCAATAACTTCCTGATGATAACAAGCAAGATTAGGCTTATAATGTAGCTATTTAAAAAAATCTGCTCTGCTTTTTTATCTCATTTTATTTTTTAGATATATAACGGAACTAATTTATAGAACTTCTGTTTGTTTACTTAAATACTTTTTTTCACACTAAATTGGTGCTAGATAAGTAATATCTTTCTGATTTCACTGTTGTTGAACATCTGAAGTTATCTATGTAAAATTGAGATAGTTGAAAATAGCCACAGCTTGAAATATGTTGAGTTTAACTCTGCAATTTAATTGCAAAATTAATAAAACAGAAATAATAATCGTCACAGCAGGAGCTAAATCATGCTGCTACAACTGCTGGGTTTGTTCTCAGATGTTATTAACTCTGAAGGCTGACTTCACAGTGGAAGGGAGGGCACTTCAGTATTTTGAATGCATATCTTAGAGTTTTTCTTTGATACTGTAGCATATAATGTGGAACACTAAAATAAAAATAAAATGTGTCTGCCTTGTGTGAAAATAAATGCAAAGCTCCTTGCAAGGCACTTCAAATATCAAGCATACCTTTAAATTTCAGTTAATCTGCTTGGCTGTTCAGCTGTGTTCATTTTTTTTTAATTACAGTAGCTTCCTACATAAATGGTTTTAAATGGACCCATTGCAATATGCCAAGAAATAACTAGTGTCTTTCATTTTATCTTATATATTTACACTGAGTGGCCAGATTATTATGACCACCTGACGTTTGTAGGCAAATTAGCTATAATTTCACGCTAAAGTTGCTAGAGGGCCAGAACATTATAAACGTCTGAATAGCACAACATACCTAAGTGTCATTGCTGGTCAAGTTCATCCTATCATGTGGATGGCGTATCCCAATGGAGATGGTTTCTTCCAACAAGACATGGCGCCATGCCACAGTGCTCATATTGTGCAGGAGTGCTTTCAAGAACATGAGGGAGACTTTACCTTGCTTAGGTGGCCCCCACAATCACCAGATCTCAATCCAACTGAGCATTTGTGGGATGAAGTTAAAAGAGCCATCAGGCAGCTGGTTCCTCAACCATCAGATCTCACAGAACTGGACAGTGCTATTCATCAGGCATGGTGTCAGATTCCTCCCATCACCTTTCAACATCTCGTGGAGTCAATGCCAAGAAGAATCGCCACAGTATTGAAGGCAAAAGGTGGCCCAACGAAGTACTGATGGGTGATCATAATAATCTGGCTGGTCAGGGTATAAGTCTTACAACATACATTGGCACACATATTCACTTTTTAATTTAAGAATTATCAATTAAGCTCAGGTCAGAAATGTAACTAATTTAGAAGTTCCTAACCATCTCTTTTAGACTGGGCAGTGAGCCACTAATTACAGAGAAAAGACTGCATTTTAAAAAAATATATAGTTTTATTAAAAAATCTTTTAATTTGACATGGTTTCAAGACTAACAAGGAAGTGCAAATATAATACTGAGAGTTCCCATGTACCATTCACACAGCTTCTCCCAATGATAATATCTTAAGTAACCATGATACATTATCAAAGCCAGGGAATTGACATTGGTACAATGTTATTAACTCAAATACAGACCTCATTTAGATTTCACCAGTTTTTATATGCACTCTTTAAAGGACATAATTATTTTTAAAAATATATTTTTTTATTGATTTCAGAGAGGAAGGAAGAGGGAGAGAGAGATAGAAACATCAATGATGAGGGAAAAACATTGATCAGCTGCCTCCTGCACACCTCCTACTGGGGATCAAGCCTGCAAACCTGGCATGTGCCCTGACTGGGAATCGAACGGTGACCTCCTTGCTCATAGGTCAACATTCAACTACTAAGCCATGCCAGCTGAGCAGGACATAATTATTTTCATCAAGTTTAAACACTAATACTTATTTTAGAAAAATGTATTTTATAGCTATTTTAATATCATTCTAAATTATTCAAACCATGTCCAATGTATCAAAATTATAAGACTGACATCCCGATCATTTAACTAATGCAAAACTCTTTCCTTTCTTCTTTGGATTTGTTGCCATAGGAAATTTCAAAAAATTACTTTTTAAAAAACATAAAGAGATCACCTTGACTGAGAGAGCCTTTTTATCCCCCTTGATAGGTTTATGCTCAATTAGTCCTTAGAAATTACATATGAACAGTTTAGTTCTGCTTCTCCGCCCCCAAGTCTCAGTTCTGACTAGGGTGTTTCTTAACATCTGGTTCAACATTCACTGATGATCAGCTTTCAAATACTTCAGAAATTAGTCAATGTTCCATATACTAATCTGAGGGCCTTTGGACTATTTTGTTGGAAATGAGCAAAAATGCTGAAACAAAATGTATACTTTCAGATAAAAAATGTGAATTAATATACATAATACTTGGTAATATTCACCACTGTCCCTATGCTAAGTGACTTTAAAAATCTAAGTAACTGACATAACTATTTAGCAAACACAAACAAGTATTTGCTTCCTAAATATTTTAAATAGCTAGTCATTATTAATTTTTATAAAATATATTGCAATCACATTAATTATAATAAGTCTAATATCTTTGTAATGTGGATATCAGTGATGCAATAGGAGTTCCTTGTGATTTTACTTTAATTAATACTTGCTTATTATAAAGTATTACTCACCTTTTGATGGTATGCCCTTAATGACTATACCTCTTATGAAGTGTGCCAGATCATTATTAATTCCTTTTGTATTCATTATAACAACATCAATCAGGGAAAGCTCATTTGCTATTAATGTGAATATAACAGGTAATTTCATTCTAATCTAGTAGTGATTAATGTTCACTTGGTAAGTAATTACAATATCACATTTCAAAGTGTTAGCATTGGGCAATACTTATTTTGTGTGGCTTCTTAAAGAACCATAGTAATGTGTCTGAACTTAGAACTGAAAAGGTTCAAGAAAGGCAATCAACCTAGGAACAAGGAGGGAGAGTTCCTAAGTATCTGGGAAAAGGGAAAATTGGTTAAGTGAGAGGGTTGTAAAATATGTTGCCTTTTTTTTTTTGTCAACCAGTATGCTCCCTATACACCCATAAGTATCACCAGTCCATTTATAAAACAAAGAAAAATAAAGTTGATAGAGAGGTTTCAAAATTGACTGTTGCAGTTCTATGATGCCAATGAATCTTCAAACTACTTGGTTTCCCTGTCCTAAATGACAGATTAGTTTCAATGCAAAAAACAACTTGTATTTAAAAGAAGGAGCTTTTTTGGCATAGGGAATACAGTTAATAATATTGTAATAACTAGGTATGGTACCAGGTGGGTACTAGAAATATCAGGGGAAATACTTTATAAAATATACTAGAGGCCTGGTGCACAAAAATTTGTGCACTCGGGGGGCAGGATCCCTCAGCCCGGCCTGTGCCCACTCACAATATGGAACCCCTCGGGAGATGTCCACCTGCTGGCTTAGGCCCGCTGACAGTCAGACATCCCTCTAGCAGCCTGGGGGCCTTTGGGGGATGTCCACTTGCCAGCGGGAAGCAGGCCTAAGCTGCCGTCAGACATCCTTAGCTCTGCTGAGGAGGCAGGAGAGGCTCCCACCACCATTGCTGTGCTGGCAACTGGCAGCCTGGCTTGTGGCTGAGCAGAACTCCTCTGTGGGAGTGCATTGACCACCAGGGGGCAGCTCCTGTATTGAGCATCTGTCCCATGGTGGTCAGTGTGTGTTATAGTGACCAGTCATTCCCAGTGGTTCTGCTGTTAGGGTCAATTTGCATATTACCCTTTTGTTATATAGGATAGAGGCCTAGTGCATGGGTGGGGGCCAGCTGGTTTGCCCTGAAGCATGTCCCAGATCAAGGATGGGGTCCTGCTGGGGTGCTTGGCCAGCCTGGGTGAGTGGCTGATGGCTGTTTGCAGGCAGGCCACAGCCCCTTGAAAGTGGGTGTCCCCTCCTGGGGTGCCTTGCCAGCCTGGGTGAGGGGCTGAGGGCCATTTTCAGGCTGGCCACATCCCTTTCAGGGAGGGGGTCCCTGCTGGGGTACCTGGCCAGCCTGGGTGAGCGGCTGATGGCTATTTGCAGCGAGGCTGGCTGGAAGCAGGTATCTGGGATTTATTTATCTTCTATAATTGAAACTTTGTTGCTTTAATCAGAGCCCAGGTCAGGTTGCCCTTGACAATCCAGGCTCCCAGTGCTTCCTTGAGCCCAAGCTGGCTGGAAATAGGTATCTGGGGGTTATTTATCTTCTATAATTGAAACTTTGTTGCCTTGAGCAGAGGTCACAGCCTGCCAACCAGATGGGAACGTTAGCTTCCTCCATCGCCTGGGCACGCTTCCTGCTTGTTCCAGCTCTGTGGCTGCCAGCTGCCATCTTGGCTGAGTTAATTTTCATATAGTCGCTCTGATTGGCTTGTCGGCGTGGCAATTGGCTGGTGGGCATGGCTTAGATGTAGCAGAGTGACATCAATTTGCATATTATTCTTTTATTAGATTAGATCAGATTATGATCTAACCACTATACTATACACCTGAAACTAATACAAAATAATATTGAATATAAAAAAGTACACTTTTGATTAAATGAAAAAATAAAAGGAGTTCATCATTCCACTTGTAAATTAATCAAAATTAAAATTTGTCTACATAATTTTGGAACAAGTTATCTGTATATTGAAAAAATTAATTTGGTAATAAAACATATATTGATGATCCATATTAATATTATAATTCTGTCCTCTTTTAGGTAAACTGTACACACTTTCGTTAACATCAATATCCAAGGAGACTCCCACACATATTGACAATATATTACTATGTTAGATTGGATCAATATTGGGCATTGCTTTTTAAATCCTGGAAACATTAAGCTTACTGTAGAACATTATAGGTTACCTGTACATATCTGAGATTTATAGGCTACATGGGGGAATGTATATGAACCCTCAAAACAACCTTGAAGTATAGACAAAACAGGTATCATTAATCTTATTTCACAGATGGAGATTGACAGAGAAAGAAGTTGAGACAGGCCCTAAATTCCATTACAGAGCTTTTACTAGAATCCAGGGCTTCTAACTCTTAGTTTTGTGGATTTTCCACTATAACACAATGCCAGCCTGCTTCCACTCACTTGTGACAGCTTTTGGAGAACACTTGTAAGGGAAATTCCCAAGAATAATAGTGTCCAAATAACTAAAATTGATGGACCAATGGAGAAACCAGTGGAGAAGAAGAAGACAAAAATTAAGGCATCTCAGAACTTTAAACCATTTGGGCAGCCCCGGTATATTCCTAACATACTGAATACCAAGTCCGCAAGTCACAGAATTGTAAGTACAAATCCCACCAGAGAGCAAGCTTAGATTTCTGCTGTGCTACCAGAACCACCAAGATTAATTCAGATGACTCTGCACTATAGATACAGCCTATCTGTAGATATAACTGGTACTGGAGGGTAGTACAAAGAGGGGGAAATAAGGCTACATAAATGTCTGACCTTGGTCAAGTCATTTGCTATTCATTTAATTTTATCTCAATCAACAATTATTGACACATATCAATGTTATGAATTAGGAATAGAGGTTATAACAGAACAAAATCACTGCCTTCAAGAAGTTCTCAGTTGATAAATGCTCTAAAACAGGACTTTCTAATGGTTGTGCCAAAACATATGCTGCGATTGGGTCATAGAAATCTCAGATATTGACTGCCCTCAGCCACGGGACACAGAGGGACTGGGGGCAGCTTGGAGTGCCCAGCCATGAGACGCCTTATCTTTTTACCATGATATCAAAACGACCAGGTTGCACTGTTAAGAAGTTTGGGCTATTTTACAGAATGGACTATGTGTCCTAGCTGGGGGAGGGTGGAGGCTCAGAAGATTTTTTTTTAAAAAAAAGCTTAAACCAGAGACAGGTGAGAGTCCTGGTGAACATTTCAGCCAGAGGAAAGAACAATCCAACAACACAAAGGCCTGTCAAGAATTGGAAACTTTAAAATGGCTTGATACAAATGCAAACAGTGTGCTAGAGCTGTGTTGAATCCCTTATCTTTCTCCTCTACCTTTATCTGTCAAAAATTCTACCCACTGGCCAAATGCCTACTTCTCTAGAAAATCCTCATTTTTGTACAATCTTTGGCTCCTATTTAGATCACTTAGATCCAGGTTTCCCAAAATGTGGTTTGCTTAACACTAGTGGTAGGGAGCTGATTTGTGGTGCTATGCAGATGAACAGTTTAAACTTTAACACTCATTTGTTTTCATGTATTATAAAAAAACACACTAGCACATCACACTATAATTTTACTTAAGTGATTTTGCTTAAGGCTAAAAGCAAAAAACCATGATGAGCTGATTTTAAGTAAAACATTAAGTAAGCAATAGCATAGATGTTACTGAAAAGATAGGACAATGGAGGGTATACTGGTTTCTGTTACTGCTGTCACCAATCGATACAAACTTAGTGGCTTAGAGCAACATGAATTTATCATGTTACAGTTCTGCAAGTCTGAACTCTAAAATGGGTCTCATAGACCAAAATCAAAGTAGGACTGTGCTCTTTCCGGAAGTAGCTAGAGAAGACACTGTTTCATTATCTTTTCTAACTACCAGCGGCACTCGCATAGTTTGGCTAGAGGTCCCTTTCTTCACCTTCGAAGCCAGCAAACAGCATGGAATCCTCATGTATCTCTCTGCTTCTGACTCCCACTCTTCTATTTCCCTCTTTCATTTGTAAGAACCCTGTGATTACTGTGCCCACTGCATGACTCAGTATAATCTTCCCATCTCAAGGTCACCACATTAGTGATCTTAATTCCATCTGCAATCAATTCCCCCTCGCCACGTAGCATGACATAGGCACAGGCTCTGGGGATTTGGATGGGAACATCTTTTGGGAGGGGTGGCATTCTGCCTACAATGGGGGGTGGGGGTGGGGAGGACACAAAACTTGCTTTGGCCAACGGTATATGAGCAGGCTTGATGGAAAGAGAAATGTAAACATTGCTTATGTTTCCGCTCCTGCTCTTCCAACTATGCCTCTGCCTCTGCTTCTGCCAAGAGGACATACTTGGGCCAACCTACTGGAAAAAGGGCCAAGATACGAGCAGCAGCACCGAGCTGATTCTGTCACCTTCAGACACGGCAACTCCAGCCACCCTCCAGCTTTGCGAACTAGCCCAGCTACAGCAGATGAACTATTGAACTTCAATCAAGCCACCAACTAGTGAACTGAAGACATACTTTTTGTTCTAAGCTGTTGAATTTCGGAGTGAGCTGGTACACATCATTATTGTGCCAACAAATACAGATATCAAATGATCATTTTGCCAGGTACACTATTAAAACAAAACAAAACTCACCATCTGCTGTTACCATCCTATTGTCACACAAGGGACATTGAAACGACTAAAAAACAATCACAAGGATATGACCTCAGAATAAAGGGCAGGTTTTCCTGAAAAAGGCAGGTGATAAGCTTCCATGATTTCTCTGTCTACTCCCTCCCTCTCTCTTTCACTGCTTACGTTTCTCATTTCTCTGCTGCTTGAGGAAATATTCACAGAACATCTGCGTTCGGGAACTTCCGCCACACATGACTTAATAGAATGCTTTTACACATTGTAAACCTTCAAAAACGTTGCTGAATGAGTGATCACAATGTGAACTGTGTCATTCACAATGGCGTGCTACGAATTCTGGAACTGAATAATGTGGTCATTGCAGAGTACTTCGCATCACAAAAACTTATAGAAAAGACACACTTGCTATTTCTTGTATTCTTCCTTATATTAGAAACACTACTGCAGCATGGAAAGTCATGCTGGGACTTTGTGGAAAGCTGTGCAGTACTAATTTAAAAGGACACATTGACTACATGCTGACTGCTTGAAGGGGGGCTCACCATGTTGGATTGCTTTCTCTTTAATTCTCACCTGACACTCTGAGAATTTTATTTAAAATGGTAATGGATACAAATTAATCAATAAGGTGTTATGGGGATTTAATGTAAAAGGAACTAAAAAAATCCAATTTCCAAACTGCCAGATCTATTTAGCACATGTTGGGGTGTGGCTTAACCCATGGTGCATGAACAAATATAGGTCAAAGTGAAATTTGATAAAGATGGGGAAAAAGAGTCTTCACAAAACATTCTACTGGAAAACTTTAGACTTTTTAATATATGTGTTGCCAAGCCCAGACCCTTTAATTATACCAATCCTTCCTAATGATCTACATCTAAACAGGTACAGTACAATGTTAATAAAATGTTTTTATACTCTTTGGCACTATTTTTAATGGATACCGTAATGTATTGAATGAGAAAGCACTACAATTTTTTATTGTTTTACAAAAACAATATATTTTTTCTCTACCAGTGTAGAAATACCTATGGATTTAGAAAAGACAATTTGTTATTTAAGGATAAGAGTATTACAATATTAAAAATTTAATCATATAACGAGGAGTGGAAAGAAGGATGGATATGTTATACAGCAAGAATGGTGAAACGTTAATGGAAAAATACAGGTAGTGAGTATATATATATATATATATATATATATATATATATATATATATTCACTGTAAAATACTTCAAACTTTGCTGTATGATTAAACGATTATATATTAAAATGTTAGAAAACTTAATCCTTAATTGCAAACACTATATCCTTATCTATTTTTATACCAGTGCCACCATTTTGTTGCCATTTCTTTTCTGTAAATACAATTATTAACTACTTAATTTTGAAATGTATGAACAACTGTTTGTGGGGGCATGCTCATCCTGTGCAACATACTGAGAGATTTGGCATTCCCTGTACAGTTTGAGATTATTTTGAAGAATAAATAAGAATTAGTTGGGCTGAGGAGAGGTTAGGTGGAAGGTTTTTCTAGCAGACAGAAGTATGGAGACAGAAGGTGAGTAGTATACAAGTAGCCCTGAATTTTTGTTATATATTGCCATCAGGGGAGTCAAAGAAATGGTGTCATGGAGAAAGTACATCATGAATGACCTTAAATGCTACTCCAAGAATGTGGGAGTTTATCATAAAAATACTGAACTGTTTTAAACATGGCTATGGAGGTGACAGAGAGGGACTTCATGTTAAAAGATGACTCTGGCTAAGAACTAAAACTATATTCAGGAAAACCATTTAAGTGACTACTGCAGTTTTCTAGGTGAAACTAATAGCAATAATATCATCGACAACAATCACAGTAACTACTCTTTTTTATTGCATTTTTAGTACCTATCTCTCTCTGTGTGGTAATCTCAGTAAAGTTGCAGGATACAGAATCAACATAAAAAATCAGTTATTTTTCTATACACTAATAACAAACTATCTGAAAAGGACATTTGAAAAGCAATTCCATTTACAATAGCCTCAAAAAGAATAAAAGACTAGGCATAAACTTTAGAGAAGTAAAATACTTGTATACTAAAAACTATCAAACATTAATGAAAGAAATTATAATACCCAAATGAAAGATATGCCATGCTCATGGATTGGAAAACTAAATATTGTTAACATATCCATTCTACCCAAACTAATCTGAAGATTCAATGCAATCTCTATAAAAATCTCAATGGCATATTTTACAGAAATTAAAAAAAATGGAATCATGAGATATCTAGGATAGCAAAATAAAATGTTGAAAAGGGTAAATAAAGCTGGAAGCATCTAATTTCCTGATTTCTAAATATATTACAAAATGAGAATAATCAAAACAATATAGTACTGGCATAAAGACAGATATATAGACCAATGGAAGAGAACAGAAAGCTCAGAAATAAATCTATACTGATTTTGCACCAGGATGCCAAGAATATGCAATGGAGAAAGATAATGTCTTCGACAAATGGTTGTATACCCACATGCAAAAGAATGAAATTGGACCTTTATCTAACACTAAATACAACATTCAACTCAAAACTGATTATTAAGATTTAAATGTAGGATCTGAAACTATAAAACTCCTGGAAGAAAATACAGGGAATATTTTCATGACCCTGGTCTTGGCACTGATTTCATGGATATAACACCAAAAGCACAGGAAACAAAAGCACAAATAGACAAGGCAAGAATCTTATTTAACTCCTTCAACCAGCTAAAGAAGAAATTTTAAGAGGAAACTGAAGGTAGAAGAGATTAAGAAATTTGCCCCAAGACTGTGAGATTTAAATCAGGGATGTTTGACTCCCAGTGATAAAGGCCTGAAATGAGGGATAGTCATAGACAAAAGTCTGTTTTAAGAGATACTTTTAGAGGTAGAACTAGCCATATTTCATGTCAGTGTAGATGTGTGTGTGTGATAGAAGCCTGGCTGGAACCAGAGGCTTCTGGCTTAGAAAATTGGGTAAATGGTAGTACGATTTTATGAACTAGGGAGTAGAAGTAGAAGTGGATGTCCAGAGCTGCTGGGAATTTCTGCTTGGGACATGCTGATTTTGAAATACCTATGGGCAAGGGTAAGACTCAAAATATTTAACATTTGCTATAGCCCAACCAATCAGAGTAGCTATAAGCCACTACATCTTAACTGTATAGATCATGGGGTGGCAAAACTAAATATGGAATGGCCAAGAGAAAGACAGAGGGAGCAGATAATAATTAGGGAGTCATCTGCTTATAGGTACTAAATGGAGCGTTGGACAAAGACAAGATCATGGGAGGAGTGTGGGATGGAAAGTGAAGGAGTGCTGAAGAAGGGATCCAGGGAGCATACATACTTCTGGAAGTGGCAGAGGATGAGTCATCTGGGAGTCAGACTGACAAGTAGGCAGATAGGTCATATTTGAAAAGCTGAGTAAGAAGATGTCAAGGAACTAAACTGGGAACAAATTATACAAAGAAACTGTCAGGCAGTCTGGCAAGTGGTAGGAAACTGGTTTTCTTAGTGAGAGCAGTTTGCCAGGCATGTAGGAGTAATAACCAAAAAAATATGGGTTGAAAAGTAAATTGGGGGTAAAGAAGGAGATTTAGCCAGCTGTGTGAATCTTTCACAAAAATTGGCCATGAAGTGAAGGAGAAGGGAGAGTTGGCAGTGAAAGAGGGTGGGAGAGGAGTGGTGGTGACGGTAGGTGTGTGTGTTTGTTTATGAAAGGTAGCAAAGGGTAAACTGACAGTAAAGTATCAGTAGAAAAGTGACTTAAAAGTTATGAAAGGTCTGGGTTGGTGTGGCTCAGTTGGTTGAATGTCATCCTTTGTACCGAAAGGTTGCCGGTTCAATTCCCTGTTAGCGCACATGCCCAGGTTGTGGGTTTGCTCTCCAGGTGGGGTGTATACAGGAAGCAACCAGTTGACGCTTCTCTCTCTCCCCCACCCTTCCTCTGGCTCTCAAATCAATAAAAGAATATTTTTTAAAAAGTTATGAAAGAAGGAGATTTCTGATAGAACACAGCTCTGAGGAAATGGAACTCAGAACATAACATCAAATTCTGGTCAGCATCAAACTATCTTAAGAATACCCTCACGAAACCAGACAGAAAGATACCCTGACTGATATCAGGATCTAACACAATGATCAAATACTCCGTACCCTGGTCCCAACCAATCAATAGAGCCATGACACTAAGTCCTTTAGCCACCATGATTAATGATTTCCCCCCTCTATAATTCATCCCCAGAAGCTACCGGGGAGGCAGGTCTTTGCGCATGAGTTCACCTAAGATTCCAGACATGGCTCCATTTCCCTAAGAATAAATCTTTAGCCTGGCCAGCATGGCTCAGTGGTTGATTTGATTCTGGCAGTCATGGTTTGATTCTGGCCAGGACACATGCCCAGACTGCAGGCTCAATCCCTGGTGGGGACTGTGCAGGAGGCAGCTAATTAATAATTCTCTCTCATCATTGATGTTTTTCTCTCTCCCTCTCCCTTCCTGTCTGAAATCAATAAAAAATATATTCTAAATACAGAAGCCCAGTGCACGAAATTTGTGCATGGGTGGTGGTTAGTTCCTCAGTCCAGCCTGCAACGATGCAAACATTCTGTACCCGGCCTGGCCAGAGGCATTCCGTGGTCAGGCATGGAATGCTTATCTCGTTGCCAGAGTGACGACACAAGCTTCCCCCCCCCTACCCCCACAGCCACTCTGTGCCCACTGCCCAGAGGTCCTCTGTGGCCCAGGTGGAACACTTGCTTCATTGCCGTGGCGACGAAGCAAGCATTCCACCAAGCCTCTCATGCTGCCTGTTCTCAGCGGCTTTCCCCTGGGACTGGGGGACTCTGGCAGGGCTGAGAGGACCGGGTACTGCCGTCCTATGGCTATGAGCATCGCCATCTTTGTGACAGAGTGGTGATTAATTTGCATATTACTCTAACTGAATCTGAAACTCTTGGGATGGGACCTTTTAATATGTGTTTTAACAAGTTTTCAAGTAGTTCTGTTCAAGTTTACACCAAAATAATGGATTTATAGCCTATAACTGATTACATATTTCTAGAACACAACTCTGTTAGAGGAATGAAAAATCAAAGTTTTCTGTTCATTAATAAAGGGAAAATCCAAGTGCTAAAGGAAACCTAGGGCATGGATTAGATAAAATCCATACACAAAGGAATATAAAGTTTTAAAAAAGTAACTGAAAATGATTGAAGAGAACATGAAATAGTATATCATGTATATTTTAAATATACATGATATATTTATGTATATTTTAAAATATATATGTGCTAAATATATTTTTTGAAATATATATATTTGAATAGTATATTTTAGTATATATGCTAAATGTCAGGACTCTTTCCATGTGTTACTATGGGGCAATTCTGACACAAATGCCATATACATTTATATTAATGTGAAAGGCTTCTTGTAATGAGAAGGCAACACCTTGTATGTCGTAAACTAACTCTAAAATGAGGAAAATGCCTTTTATGAATGAAAATCTTCCCCTAACTACTCCACCATTCCTGTCTTTTTCTTTTTTTTTCAGAGAGAAGAAGGGAGAGGGGGAGAGAGAAATATCCACAGGAGAAACATCGGTCAGCTGCCTCTTATGTGCCTCCTACCAGGGATCGAGCCGGAAAGCCGGGCATGTGCCTTGACCAGGAATGTAACTGGCAACATTTCAGTGCACAGATCGACACCCAGCCTACTGAGCCACAACAGCCAGAGATCCTGTTCATATTCTTGATAGCAGAATAGTTTGGGGGAAGCGCCTGAAAAGAATTCTGAGCTTCTCCAGATAGGCTTATGTAGTTACAGGACAGGGAACATCCAGCCCGCAGGCCGAATACATAAGGCCTATGAAATCATTGGTCTGGCCCTGCCAAGGCATTAGGGTGAGTTAATTAAATGTTTGACCAAATAGAGCAGGCTAATTTTTAAGTTGGTAATTTTGCATGGCCCATGGCTGATGTTATAAATATATAAATGGCCCTTGGTAGAAAAACGGTCCCCCTACCCCCTGGATCATGAATCTCAGAATTAAAAAAGTTTGAGTCAACACGTTACTCAGAGCCATCTGAGAAAGTTATATGCATCTATGTGAGATGACCGTCAGGTAAAAAGACATTGAAAACAAACTGACCAAGAACATATTTATTCAAATAAATGTCCTTTAATGTAGTAAGTAATTTAACAATTTATGGATTAAACTCTTTTGAAATTGCCTTCAAAGAAAACCTACATCTGGCATAAGACATTTTAGCAGACAACTTCTTTATTTAAAAAATTGAAGTCATCTGGGTTGATTATTTATTTTATATACCACAAGAGACTTTTAAGAATGATGATAAAAATAAAATCTACCCTCAAAATACGAACGCTTTATACCTCTAAGGACATTAACAAAGGAGATACCACAGCACTGAAAATGACCCCCTGGAAAAAGGGGACCAAAGTGGTTTGAATGGTAACAACATTCTAGGAATAATTCCACAGCGTCCTGAGGTGACCGTTTAGAATTCTAATTGACACTTTTATTTAACTTTTTAATTAAAAAATCTGTTGCATTACATTAATTGTTTTTTAAAACCAGTATGTAGGAGTGCCCTCTCTTCCAGGAGCACACCCACAGCTTTCTTCCCTCTCAGGTGTCCATTTTTACTCTTCTCTCCTAAACACTAAAGGTCCCAATGAGACTTGCAACCAGTAGAATAGCAGCTCATCCTGGGCTAACACCCTGAACCTGTCCCCAAACCAGCCCTGCCTTGGCTCACTTCTTTCCTGTAACTTTTTTTAGGGACCCAAAGCAGAGTACCACTTTGGATCCCTCCTTTGCTTCTTCTATCCTAAGCCCTTCCTTGTTCCACTGTCACCAGCTTTAATGGATGTACTCTCAAAGTAAACAAATAAAAAATACAACACTGACATTAATATGGTGATTACGGAGCCCTTAATGCAGTGGTTCTCAACCTGTGGGTCGCGACCCCTTTGGGGGTCGAGTGACCCTTTCACAGGGGTCGCCTAAATACATTCTGCATATCAGATATTTACATTATGATTCATAACAGTAGCAACATTACAGTTATGAAGTAGCAACGAAAATAATTTTATGATTGGGGGGTCACCACAACATGAGGAACTGTATTAAAGGGTCAGAGGGCTGAGAGCCACCACCTTAATTCTAACTCTCTATCCCTTTCCCTTCCTCTCTGTATGAAATCAATAAAATGTATAAAAAAATAAATCAATAAAAATATACTTTATAGAAAATAAAACACCCTCCCCCTTCCAACATACTCTAAGCCTTAGGTTCCCTACTTCAGTATATGTCTCCACTGTCCAAACCGGAAACCTTTTTTTTAAAAAATATATTTTATTGATTTTTTACAGAGAGGAAGGGAGAGGGATAGAGAGTTAGAAACATCGATGAGAGAGAAACATCGATCAGCTGCCTCTTGCACACCCCCCACTGGTATGTGCCTGCAACCAAGGTACATGCCCTTGACCGGAGTCGAACCTGGGACCCTTGAGTCCGCAGGCCGACGCTCAATTCACTAAGCCAAACCGGTCAGGGCCAAACTGGAAATCTTGGATTTTCCCTCTCCTTTAACCCTCCACATGAATTCATCACCAAATACAGCTAAATTTAGCTACAACAATAACAACAAACAAACAAACTTTGGGATCAATTCCTCTCTCTCTACCACTTATACCATTGTGTCCTGTCTGGATTTCAATATTCAAGTGTAGGATATTTTTTTTTGCCTCAGAGTTCATGTCCTTCCCACCTCAATTCATTTGCATTTTATAGGAAGTCACTTCTCTACTTAACAAATACACAAAGAAACTTAAAGTGGTTTGCCACTGTTACCCAAGTAAAAAACTAAAAAACCCTTTATGATCCTTGTTAACTTTCCAGTTTCATCTCTCCCAATCCAAACTCTAGCATTATCAAGCTATGATAGTCTCAAAATCACTAATTCTTTCAGAGTTGTGCACAGTATGTTGTCCAGCTTAGAATGTTCCTCACACCTCTTTGCCTCCTCCCTGAGAAACCCATCTTTTAGGTCTCTGTTTAGATATCAAGGAACACTTCCCTAAGGCTGAGCTATTTTATTATTCCAGGTCCTATCCCATCCCATATCCTGCCATCTTTCACTTTTCTGCACTTCTTATTCCTGCTAAAGTCAGAAAAGGAAAGGGAGTAGAAAGACAGAGAGAAACATCGATGTGAGAGAGAGACCCCTTGCACGTGCCCCTACCAGGGACAGGGATTGAGCCTGTATTTGAGGTACATGCCACAGGTCAATGCTCTATCCAGTGAGCCAAACCGGCTAGGGAAGTCCCCAGAATTCTTTTTTAAAAAATATATTTTATTGATTTTTTACAGAGAGGAAGGGAGAGGGCTAGAGAGTTAGAAACATCGATGGGAGAGAAACATTGATCAGCTGCCTCCTGCACACTCCCCACTGGGGATGTGCCCATAACCAAGGTACATGCCTTTGACCAGAATCAAACCTGGGACCCTTCAGTCCGCAGGCCAATGCTCTATCCACTGAGCCAAACCGGTTAGGGCACTCCCTGGCATTCTTAATTGCAACTCTGTAATCAGTTTTGCCAACCACCTTCAGAACAACTGGCATGTTTGTTCACTTATGTACTTGACGTTTCTCTTGACTTGTTTTGACCCCTTTTGTTTTACTTAGACTTGTTCTAAGCAAGGATATCTTAAATCAACTGTTTATGGTACTGGCTACTTTTTTTTCTAAAAGACGTTAATTAAATTGTGAATGAAAATGGAATTCTGCAGTTCTGTCCAGGTAGCTCAATGGCTTAAAGCAGCATTCTGATCTATCTCTGGTTGGGGTGGGGGCACATATAAGAATCAAACAATGAATACATAAATAAGTGAAAGAACAATTTGATATCTCTCTCTCTTTCCTTCCCCCTCACTCTAAAATAAAAAAATAATACAAAAGAGTTCTATAGAAAGTAACCTCACAGCGTGATCTGATCCTAAATTTTTAACTGGGCAAGTCACGGTGTGTAGTCATGTCCCAGGCCCATAACTTCTTTAGTAAAAAATCTTTAAGCAAACATTGTCCATTTTTCTTGTGCAACTAGGTTAACACACCCTTCAGATGCCAGAATAAATGCTTGAGGCATAAAAACCCTCAAGAGAACACATAACCTTCTAATTATCTTACAATCCAATCCTTACTCTGTTTTCTCCCACCTTCCTGTAACTATTTCTTAAATTCTCTCCTTAATTTCAGATGAGTAAATTAAGTAAATGCTATTCTAGGAAGCATTTGAGATCTTGCTTCCTGGCAATTGTCATCAGTTTTGGTTCAAATAAACTGTTATAAAAATTCTTTACAGGATTGGACATTTATTATGCTGTGTAAAAGTATCAAAGCATGTACCATGTAGTAAGACTCTATTTTCATTCTCTAGTGGGAAGTGAACACTTGGGGCAAA
>PVJC01032250.1:0-20085 GCA_004026665.1 Murina feae
TCTAGTTGTGGGATTTTCACTCAGCCAGCCTTCCTGTGGGTGCGAGTGGTGTCCGTGTGTTCTTTTCGAGGTTTTTCTGAAATAGTTGTTCACGGCTGCATTTACGGTGTCTACCCTATGCCACCATCTTGTTTCTCTCTAGATATATCTTAACTAATAAAAGCATAATATTGAAATTAACCGTTTCTCTGAGACGGGGTAAGCCACGCCCACCAGCCAATCAGAGCGGCTGTATGCAAATTAGCCCAGCCAACATGGAGGCCGCCACTCACGGACCTGAGTAAACGGCAGCTTCCATTGCGGCAGGAGTGAAAGTGAAACTCTGCCCACTCCACTTAAACTGGCTCTAGCGAAACACACATTTGCAACATAATAACAATCATAGAATCCTCGGGAGCTGAAGGAAACAGCAGGCCTAAGAGTAACATTGTCTCATTATATACACCCCGAGGTGAAGCAGAGAGGAAGCTTCCTTAGTAGTTAGTAGGCCAGCTTAAAGGAACAGCATCAATTATAGAAGATAAACAAACCCCAGAAACCTGTGTCCAGCCAGCCTTGCTGGGACATTGGGTCAATGGGAGCTGTGGGCAGCCTTAAAGCCTGAAAGCGCCAATCAGCCCGTCACCCACGCTGGCCACAACCCAATGGGGTGAGGGACGTTACTGGGGGGCTTGGCCAGCCTGGAGACAGCCATCAGCCCCTCACCCAGGCTGGTCAGGCACGCCAGCAGGTAGACATCCCCAGAGGGGTCCCAGACTGTGAGAGGGCACAGGCGGGGCTGAGGGACCTCCTGAGTGCACAGAGTGGCTTCAGGGTGGAACAGCACAGGACCCAGGACCGGTGAGTGGGAAAGAGGCGGCAGGGTTGGCGGCTGGCTTGGTGGCTGCCCAGGCCCTTTGCAGGGCACCGGGGAGCAGGAAAGAGGCAGTGGGGGTCGGGGGCCTGCTTGGCGGCTTCCCAGGCCCTTTGTGGGGCACCAGGGAGCGGGAAAGCAAGGCAGCAGGGTACCGGTGAGTGGGGAAGAGGCAGCGGGGGCGTCTTGGCCTGCTTGGTGGCTGACCAGGCCCTTTGCGGGGCACCGGGGAGCAGGAAAGCAAAGCTGAAGTGGCCGGGGTCCTGCTTGGCAGCTCCCCAGACCCCTTGGCAGCACCAGGGAGTGGGAAAGGAAGGCAGCAGGGGACCGGTGAGTGGGAAAGAGTCGGTGGCCTGCTTGGCGGCTCCCCAAGGCCTCTCGGGGGCACTGGGGAGCGGGAAAGCAAGCTCTTGGGGGCTGGGGGCCTGCTTGGTGGCTTCCCAGGTCCCTTCCAGGGATCAGGGAGCAGGAAAAGGCTGGCCTGACCACGAGGCAGGGTTTTCCCTGCTTTCTGGTGGCTGGAGGAAGATGGGCAGTAGGCAAGCTTGGGAGGCAGGCAGCACCCAGCCCTGGCCACAGCTCAAAAAAAGAGAACAACATGCAGGGGAGGGCAAGAGTTTGAGAGATCAACATAGAGGGGGTGCCTGCTCCAAGCCTGGGGGCAGGCCCCCACCAGGTAGACACACACAGGAGGACTGCTCCGAGCCTCAGATGCGGCTGGGGGCAGGTCCCCAGTGGCGAGACACACACACACACACACACACACACACACAAGGCACCTGGCAGACTGGGGCCATCATAGGACATCCACTGAGGGGTTCCAGACTGTGAGAGGGGGCAGGCTGGGCTGAGGGACCCCTCCTTCCGCCCTCCTCTGTGCACGAATTTCATGCACCGGGCCCCTAGTTCTTATATAAATTTATCCAATGGCAGATAAATGGCAGCTTCTCCTCATCTATCTTTTTTCATTGGGGAAGAAATTTTATCTTAGAAGTCTCTTGGATATTTTTTTCATCTGGCGCTAGCTCAGATAAAGTTAGGTGTCTATGTCTTAACTAAAGAGAATCTGGGAAAGTATCTGACTTTTTAAATACATATTGTGGAAATGTGTATGTGTATGTGTGTTGTTGCTGTTGTTCTTGGACAGACAAACAATAGTATCTGACACAAGGACTATGATAAAATCTCAGTCCTCTTTCAAGAAGCTTTGTGTTGCCTGGCTGGTGCTCAGTGGTTAGCATTGATCTATGGAGCTCACAGTTTGATTCCCAGTTAGGGCATATGCCTGGGTTGCGGGCTCGATCCCCAGTGTGGGGTGTGCTACAGGAGGTTGCTGGTCAATGATTCTCTCTCATCATTGATGTTTCTATCTCTCTCCCTGCCTCTCAAAAATCAATAAAAAAAATTTTTTTTTAAATGAAGTTTTGTTATCTCTCTGGGTGGAAAGAAAAGCTGTAATTATATTACAACTAGAGGCTGGGTGCACAAAATTCGTGCATGGGTAGAGTCCCTAGGCCTGGCCAGTGATCAGGGCTGATCTGTGGGGTGACCAGTGGGGCGACTGGAGGGGGAGGCGCCCGCTTGCCAGCCAGCCCTACCCCCCATTGCTGCCTGCCTCCACCAGTCCCCTCCCTCAGGGGACTCCTACTGTCACCTTACTTGGCTGGCCTGGGGCCTGTGGGCTGGGGGCAGCTCCTGCGTTGATCGTCTGCCCCCTGGTGGTCAGTGTGCATCATAGCGACCAGTTGTTTCACAGGTCATTCTGCTATTCCATCGATTTGAATATTAGGCTTTTATTACACAGGATTTCTATGTGGTAGCTTCCTGGCACATTCATGGGCTTCAACTTAACAATTTGTTTTGAGCTGATAAAAGAAAAGTCTCCAGGTATTTTCAATTTGGAGCTGCCAACAGCTGTCCTTGCTCACTTGGGGTGGTGAACGCACAATACAATAGACAGATGATATATTACAGTACATCTAAAATCTATATAATTTTATTAACCAATGTCACATCAATAAATTCAATTAAAAATTTTTTAAAAAGCTGTTCTCTCTCATTAAAGTGATGTTCTCTTCTCTAAAATGTTCTTGCCCTTCAATCTCCACATGCCAGAATTCCATTCAAACCTTTATAGAAAGTTAAAAAATAATCTCTCTAATTTATTTCATTTGTTCAGAAAATATCTGTTGCATGCTTACTATGTTGCAAGTATTCTGAAATGTTAGGAATATAGGACCTGAGCTCTGACCTCATTGAGCTTACAGTCAGGTAGGGAAGAATGACAATGGATAATAAATGTTGGGGAAGAATAGGGTACAATGGGAGAGCAGTCAGGGATACTTACACTTGCTGGGGATGGGAGAAGACGAAAGAAGTCTTAAAGAATTTTTAAAGATGATACCTGAAGGATGGGTAGAAATTGGGAAGTAGGAAGGAGGGGAAAAGAGAACAGTGTGCAGAAAACTATGGAAGTGAAAGTGTTGGTGAAAGCACCCTTGAAAAAGGCCTCTTTAATTCTTCCTTCTCCCAAGTAATTTCTCCATTTGAAGAAATCCATAGCACTTAATATGTAACTTTTAGAACATGTTTTACTCTGAAGGCAAAAGGTATGATTTACACACATTAGTAAGTAAATATGAATGTAGCTTCAGAAGGGAACGAGGCTTTATATGTGTCAATGCAAAATGCTACCTTAAAACATCTGAGGTGGGTTATACCACACTTCTCTTCAAAATAATAGGAAGAGCATCACCCGTCTAGGTGACTACAGAGACCAAAGCAGCATGGAAGAATTGATTCATAAAGTTCTGGAGGAAGTACAAAGTATTTATAATCTCAATCCTCAGATGTTACTTTGAAGACAATTTTAGGAAATAAAGAAAACCTGGTAACCATCAGAAAGAAAAAATAGCTACTCTTATTTGCAAGAGCTTTTCTTTTTAAAAAGTCTCTTGGTATTGCATGTTCTTTGTGTGCGCCAGGATTCTGAAGTACTGGTTGGGAAAGTCTTCTCAAACCTGACAAGCTCCTTTTAAAAGCAAATCATTTTTAAAAAAATCAAATGTTCAGCATGGCCAGTGTTTCTCAGTGGTTGAGTATTAACCCATGAACAAGGAGGTCACAGTTCCATTCCTGGTAAGGGCACATGCCCCACTTGCAAGCTTGAACCTCAGTGTGGGTTCTACAAGAGGCAGCCGATTAATGATTTTCTCTTATTATTGGTGTCTCTATCTCTCCCTCCCTCTCTCAAATCAATAAAAATATATTTTAAAAAATTCAAATGTTCATAGCATGACTCAGAATTTTGGCATTTCGTTTTAGATGCATGTTCCAAGTTTTTTTGTGTTTTTTTTTTTTTTTTTTTTTTTGTCACTTAGCTGAGAGGAACAGCAGTAATTGTTGATAGAGAAGATAGTTTTGGGACATAACTGTTGTCTTCATAGGTCAGAACAGATGATCCTTTATGAACCTCTATCCTTTCCCTTAATTTATTATAGTTCAGCAGTTTATTCCTAGTTTGAGAATGCATTTGGTTGGTCCTGTCATTTCTATAGCTCAGTAAGTAATGAGACGGTTTCTCAGACAATGAGAAAATTTATGTGAATATGTTCTGGATATGGTAAATAGGAACTTATTTTTTTACTATCAACTTGGGAAGTACTTTTGATACCAGTTTTTAATTGTCTTTTTCAAGAACAGGGATTACTTTTTTAGATGCTGTCTCGTAGAGTGGTGAGGTGTGACTGAAGTATGGTGAAATGTGGATACAAATTTCTCTAATTCGATGATTCTTAATCTTTTGTTTATTAATCTTTTATTACTAGGCTTTGTTTTTTTAAAAGTTTTAGACTTACAGAAAAATTGAGCAAATAGTACAGAAAGTTCCTCTCTCCTGCTGTTTCTTATATCGCACATTAATATATTTGCCACCATTAATGAATCAACATTGACCATTGTTATTAACTAAATCCCCTCTTTATTCAGATTTCCTTAGTTTTTGTATGTTTTTTATTTTATTTTATCAGAGGATCCTATTCAGCTTAGTTGTCATGTTCATTATACTCACATTACACTTAGTTGTCATTTTTCCTTGGGTTCCTCTTAGCTGTGACATTAACCTTCATATTTGGGTCATGAACTGGTTTGAAAATCTGCTGTACACCGTGGATCCTCTCCAAAGAAAAATGCTCATGCTTCAGATGTTTGATTTAAGGGAGGTCCATTCGTCATAGGTTTAGAAGCCCTACTTTGGGAGGAATGGACGATCTTTAAACCACCCACTTCCCCACATTTGGGCTCAATCAGGCCCTGCCTCGAAATTACTGTGTGACTTTTTTGCAAAGTTGTCTTGTGTTTGTTTCCCTCCACATGGGCCTCAATTTCACTGTCTGTGCAGGGAAGGGTTTGTTTTACCTGATGGCACAGTAGAAGGTGGTTGTCACCTAGAGCTGTCAATATCTGAGGAAGAATCATAACATGACCCAGCTAGGTCATGCCAGGGAAGTGATGGGCTCATCGATAAGGAGCTTGCAAAGATTCAGTGGGGAGAAAAACACAATACCTGGGTTCCGCCTTATTTTTGTAGATTTTGTTAAGTAATTTCCTTCCTCAGCTTTACTTTCCTCATCTGCAAAACTGGGGGCCCCTTCTTCTAGTAGTTATGAAACTCCTAGGAGCATCAGCCTAGAAAGTACCTAATAAGAATTCGTGCGATGATTTAAGATAAGAACAAGGGACGGTGGGCCGGCGCACGGGTGCAGGGCGGAACTGAGGGATGTGAGGCAGGTCTGAAGGCTCGGGATACAGGAACCTAGTACGCACCTCGGCTCCCCGACCGCTCTGGCACATTGCAGGGCTCAATTCCACCTCCATTCCGGCCCCCTCCCCGCCCCACTTTACTTCCCCGCCCTCCGGCTTCGAGGCGCCACACTTCGCATGGCCGCCGCGACACGACGCTTCCTACCCAGCGAGGGCCGCGCGCGTTCTTGCGCCGCCAACCTCATTCCCGTCCCGCTTTTGGTCTCTCCCGATTGGCTCATCACGTATGTGACGTATTCGACCTGCCCCCTTACTTATTCCACCCGCCTCCTCCCAGCTTCTAAAGACGAGTCGAAACCAAACAGGCTCTCGGCTAAGCTTCGCGGGAGGAGCCAGGAAAGCAGGCTGAACTAGGAAGACGCCGGCTGTGGCGCGCACGCACGCACGCACGGACGTACGCACGCACGCACGCCAAGGCCGGCGGGGCGCAGGCTCGTGCCCGGGCTCGCCCTGCGCCGCCAGAGGCGCGCGCACTCAGCAGGTTGGGCTGCGGCGGCGGCAGCTGTGGGAACTGAGGCGCTGCGTGTCAGAGGTCCCAGACGTCTGCGGCTCCGGCTCCGGCTCCGGCTCCGCCGCCCTCCACCTCTCCCCCCAGTCTCCGCGCCGGGTGCTGAGAACGACACGGTGCTAGCCTTGGGAACCCCGAGCCCACCGCTGGCTTCCGATACCGCCCTCCTTCTCTACCCAGCCGCGGGCCTCGCTCGGTGCTAGGCGACTTCGCGGGGAGGCGGCGGCGACGGTTGCCTCTGAAGAGGAGCCCTGCCCCAGCCTTGCTCCGCCGCCCGGCCCTGCAGGGGCCGAGAGAGCTCGGCACCCGCCCTTTTCGTCAACCGCTCGGAGCAGCGTCGGTCCGCGAGGTCTTTGGGCTGAGGCGGCAGTCGCTCCTCCAGCTCCATCATGTCCACGGGCGGAGACTTCGGGAATCCGCTGAGGAAATTCAAGCTGGTGTTCCTGGGGGAGCAGAGCGGTGAGTGCGCGGCTCCCCCACTCCTGGCTGCCGGCTGCCGCTTCTCCGCACCGCCCCCAGTGCGGCCCTTCCGTCCTCGGAGGCTCCCTGCCGGCCTCCCCTTCGCGCTCGGTTCCACCCCCAAGCCCTTCCCCGGGTTCACCGACCCCTCTGAGCCACCGGTTCCTTATCGCTTCGATCCGTCGGTCGGATTTTGACCCTTTGGTCCCCGGCTCCGGGGTCTCCTTTCCCCGCAGCCCGGCCTCCTTCCGTCGGTCCCCCTCCCCACTCGGCCCAGCCCCAGCCTCTTGTCCTTTCCTTTCTTCCGTCTCCGTCGTCGCACCCACCCAGCCCCCTTCCTTGAGCCCCACCCTCATTCCTTGCTCTCGTCCCAGCTCCTCGGCTCCGTGAGGCCCACACTGGCGAGTCCCTTCCCAGGGAACCGGGAACCAGCCCCCTTCAACCTTGGGCAAGGAGGGTGGGATCTGGGCGTTGTTTTCCCTAGAGGCTGGGCCCCCTGGGAAGTGCGGGTCTGATGGAAGTGGGGGTCGATCTGATGGAAGTGGGGGTCGTATAAAATGCCTGGATAGTTTTCACCTGGGTGGGGAATTAGTTTGGGTCATGGAGGACATGTATCTGAATTGGAGGCGACTTGATGGAGCAGTGCGGGTCGGGGGTGGGAGTGGCGGCAGCAGTGGCGATTTTTGCACCTTGGGTTAGGCTGTGGCTTGTTGGAAAACCTCCTTTTCTTCTCTTGACTTCCATTCCTGACAATTCTTTTGACAGTGTTGATGCTTCCCCGATCTCTGCCAGATGCTATGTCATGATCATTTTGCTTGGAATTTTTCACATCTCACCTCTCCTTTTTCTTGTTTCTGTATGAAGCAGTGTCCGATTCTTCTCACGGTGGTGCAAATAGAAATTACTGGGCAAACTGTTAATTATCCCATTTCTTCTTATTTTCCAATCATATATTTACTATTCCTGTGAGGCAAGGTTTGCAAATAACGAACATCTTTGTTTGAAGGATTTCCCTTGGGGTTAGAGAGTGTTGGAGTAGGGATTGATTCATCATTTAGTTTTCTAAATTAGATTTAATATGTAATATCTCTTCAGCTAAATGACTCTTTTATGCTTTATATTCCATAGTATCTGATAAGTGAAATTGTTATCTCATTTACCTGGTCAGGCTTCTGTCGCTGTAGTTTGTATTAGATACAGGATCCTAATATTGTTTTTCTTACACTTTTCATGGTTATCTTTAGAATTCGCTCATTGAGAGATTAGTTTCTTCCAATTCTTCAAACATTGAGTTACCCTCTAGCTGTCTTATAGAAAGGTTAGGTTATAGAAAATATTTGTTATCTTTTGGTTGGAAAGAAGATAACTGATAAAAGTTGAGGACTTGAATTATGTATACTAACACTAACTAGGTTAGTATTAGTTGCAAAATTGCTTCCAGTTGGACCTGAGAAATTATTTTTCTCTTTTTCAACATATTTTCCCTCCCCCTCTTACCAAGGAAAAATTTAGTCATCTCTTTGCTTATGACTTTTCCTGAAGTAGGTATAATCTTGTTTCTTTTCTTTTTATTGATTGATTGATTGGTTTTAGGGGGAGAGGAAAGGAGAGACGGTGGTGACAGGGAGACTGACACAGATAGACAGAGAGACATTGATTTGTTGTTCCACGTATTTATGCATTCTTTGGTTGATTCTTGTATATGCCCTGACCAGGAATTGAACCTACAACCTTGGTGTATTGGATGATGCTTTAACCAACTGAACAACCCAGCCAGGGTCAGAACAGTTTTAGATTTACAGAAAAATTGAAAAGATCATGCAGAGGGTTTCCATATAGCCCCACCCAGTTGTCACTATTATTAATATCTTGCATTAATATGGCACATTTGTTACAATTAATAAACTAATAATACATTATTAACTAAAGTCCATAGTTTATTCAGATTTCTTTAGTTTTTGTCTCTTTTTTTTTGTTTCAGCATTAATTTCTGGATAACATTATATTTAGTTGTCCTATTTTTTTAAGCTCCTCTTAGAATTTTTTTAGGATTGTTTATATGCCTTTTATTTTTAACTCTATGTTACTGTGAGGTTAATATCTTTTGAGGTTACTATATTTCTAAGTAATGCCATCCAATAGCTTTGACAATGACAGATTGATCTTTGTTTTTATGGGCAATGTCTGTAATTTTTTTGTACATTAGCAAAAATCTGTAGAATACATGTCATCTTGATGTAACTCTTCATGAATTATTTATCTTTAGGTTTTAGAATTACACAATTCAGCTTTCAGAGACTAATCTGTGGTAAAGCCTGTTTGTTTCCTTAATAGCATTTACCACATTTATAATTCTTACTAGTGGCCTGGTGCGTGAAATTTGTGCAGGGGGGGGGGGAGGGTGTCCCTCAGCCTAGCCCGCACCCTCTCCAATCTGGGACCCCTTGGGGGATGTCTGACTGCTGATTTAGGGATCAGGCCTAAATCAGCAGTCGGACATCCGTCTCTCAATCTAGGACTGCAGGCTCCTAACCACTCACCTGCCTGCTTGCCTGATTGCCCCTAACCACTCTGCCTGCCAGCCTGTTCACCCCCAACTGCTGGCCTGCTTGCTCCCAACTGGCCCTCCCTGCAGCCTACTTGCTCCCAACAGTCCCCGGCGGGCCTGATCACCCCCAACTCCCCTTCCCTCCTTGCCTGATCGCCTCTAACCACCTCTGCTCTGCCACCATGCCTTTGTCCAGAAGGACATCTGGAAGGTCTCCTGGTAATATGCTAATTAGCATATTACCCTTTTATTAGTATAAATTTTTTATGTTGTTGTTTTTTGGTCTATTTCCCACAGCAGAATGCAAGCAAGCCCCCATCCATGAAGATTAAAAACTTTTTTTTTTTTTGGTTCATTGTATCCCCAGTGCCAGGCTCATAGTACGTACTTAAAATATTTGGTGAATAAGTGGTTGAATCTAAAAGTAACTAAAGATATAACCTATATTAATCTTTGCTGTGGAGAGACCTACATTTTTTCCTTGTATAATTAATGGTTTAACAATAACATTTTATATTTACATTATTTGATTGTATTCAGGGTTACTGCAGATGCTCAGCTGGGACAGAGAACCCAGTAATTTATTGTCCTCACCATTTCACTAAAAAAAAAAGGACTGGCCAAGATTTCATACTTTTTTTTGAGTTGAGCAAAATTTAGACTGTTTTATTTATCTTCTCAAAAATTTAAGGTCTTATTGTTTCAGTACATGAAGCCTCAGATTAAGTAAGTGACATCAATCTTGATAGTCTTCCTAAAAGCTCTTATGGTTTCTTTATATTTCAGTAGTATACATGGTTTAATAAAGGAATGTTGAAAATACATGATTTGAATCTGAAGTGTCTTTGGGGAATCCCTTTTTTACTACCTGTCGCTATTGTCTTGAAATGCAGTGGTACTTTTAGGAATGTCATTTTGGTTTACTGTAGAAGATATTACTACAAACAAATATTATAGGTTACAAATTAGGAAATGTACAATCAGGAAAAAGCACATACCTCGCCTATTACTGCTTATTTTTCATGGTATTGAAAAAAATTTTTAACGTCATTTTTTTCTTTTTTAAATTATTCTTTAAAAATTTTTTTAATGTTTTTTTAAAAATTAATTTTAGAGAGAGGAAGGGAGTGAGAGAGAGACATTGATGTGAGAGAGAAACATTGGTTGCCTTTTGTAAGTACCCTGATTGGGAATGGGCAACCTAGGTATGTATGCTGACTGGGAATCGAGTCTGCAACCTTTCAGTGTATGGGATGACGCTCCAATGAACTGAGCCATACCAGCAAGGGCTACATCAGTTCTTTTGACTTAAATTATTTTACTATGAGAGATTAGGAGTAGTGAACAATTTAGATTGGCAAGATCAGTGAACTTAGACTTTTTTAAAGATGGGTTATCCACTTACAAATTATTGAGGTCTCTAAAGATCTCTGCTTATGTGATTGATTTGTTATTTATTGATCTGAGATAAAGAGAGAGACATTAATTTGTTTCACTTATTCATGCATTCATTGGTTAATTCTTGTATGTGCCCTGACCAAGAATCAAATCTGAGACTCTTTGATGCTCGGGCCGATGCTCTAACCAACTTAACAGCACCACCCAGGGTTCATTTTTTTAAAAAAATCTAAAGATAAAGATAATAGGGTCTATCATGTAAACTTACTGTAAAGATTAAATTATTTAACACGTGTACTTAAAAGAGTGCCTGACACATGATAAGAGCTCAGTAAATAACTTCACAACTGTTAACTAAAAACTGCTATAGTCAGTTGCTCAGTGGTTAGAGAATCATCTAGAAGGGTCCAACTGAAGGGCCTTGGGTTCAATTTCCAGTCAAGGGGCACATACCTCTGTTGTAGGCTCGATTCCTGCCCTGGTCAGGGCACATGCAGGAGCCAACCAGTCGATGTGTCTCTCTTACATATGATGTTTCTCTCCCCTTCTCCCCACTTCCTCCACTCTCTCAAAATAAAATAAAATAAAATAAAAAACCAATGGAAAAAATATCCTTGAGTGAGGATAAAACAACAACACTGAAAAAACCTGTTATTCTGTCATTGGTTTGGTAGAAACTTCTTTTAAGAAATTTCATTGGGGAAGAAATACATAATTCCTAATGTAAGATAGTGAGATGAGTGCAACTATTTTGAAAAGTAGAGTTAAAAGGTGCAGAGAAATGATAATGGATGGAGCATGAGTTTCAGAGAAGGCACATTATAAATATGACTAATAGTTTAAGCATCTTTAGTTGAAATTCTTTAAAGCATTCTGTATTTGGGAGGAGACTTTGAAAAGTCATCTAATCCTTTTTTTTTTTTTCATCTAATCCATTTTTCATATGGCTTTAATCTGGACCACTTTTTTTCCCCTCCAACTTTGTTATTGATAAGTAATATAATTACATTTTTCTCAACCCACCCCCTTTCTCCTTTAGTAATTATGTATGTTTTCTTGTATATATTCTGGGATTTCTTTATGTAGACACAAGCAAATATGAATATAACTAGGGGCCTGGTGCACAAAAATTTGTGCACTCCAGGGGGTCCCTCAGCCTGGCCTGTGCCCTCTCCCAGTCTGGGACCCCTTGGGGATGTCCACCTCCTGGCATGCCTGGCCAGCCTGGGTGAGGGGCTAATGGCTGTTTGCAGGCTGGCCCAGCCCCTCAGTGGGGACCCTCATCCCATGGGGGTGTGGCTAGCCTGGGTGAGGGGCTGAGGGCCGTTTTCAGGCTGCCCACGGCTCCCATTGACCCAAGGTCCCAGTGAGGGTGGCTGGAATCAGGTTCCTGGGGTTTATTTATTTTCTATAATTGAAACTTTGTTGCTTTGAGCAGGGGCCTAGGCAGGCACGAAGCCTCCTGTTTGCTCTATCTTCGTGGCTGCCTGCCACCATCTTGGCTGGGTTAATTTGCATACAGCTGCTCTGATTGGCTGGTGGGTGTGGCTTAGGCATCTTGGAATGATGGTTAATTTGCATATTACTCTTTTATTAGATTAGATTTCTTGTTCTCCCTTACATAAGATGTATCAGACTTGATTCTGTACCTTGCTTTTTCCACTTAACAATATATTCTAAAGGTCTTTCATATTAGTACATAGAGAGCTTTCCCATTTTGTTTTTAAATAAAATTTTTGTTTTAGATTTACAGAAAAAATGCAAAGATAATATAGTTTCCATATACTCTACACCCAGTTTCTTCCATAATTACACCTTCCATGTACATTTTTTACAGTGAATGAACCAATATTGATACATCATTATTAACCCAACTAGTAGCCTGTTGCAGGATGATTCCTGCAAGAATAGGGCTTCCTAAGCCAGAACAAAGCAGAGAAGAGAGCGAAGCCCACTTCGGCTCCCTCCTATCTCTGCTGCCTCGGCCCTCCCCACCCCCCATCCCCTGCTTCTCCCTCCCTTCTTTACTGTCTCCGCTGCCTCGGCTCTGTTCCCTTCTTCTGCAGCACTTGGCTTCCTTCTATGCTGTCTTTAGTCTTCGCTTTCCTGTGCATGCAAATTAACTGCCATCTTTGATGGGTTAGTTTGCATACAGCTGCTCTGATTGGTTAGTGGGCGTGGCTTGGGTGGTGGGTGTGGCTTGGATGTCTCAGAGTGGTGGTTAATTTGCATATTACTATTTTATTAGAATAGGTTGTATATTTTATTTAGATGTTTTTAGTTTATCTAATGTCCTTTTTCTATTTCAGGATCCCATCCAGGATACTACATTTGAGTTAGTTGTTAGGTCTCCTTAGGCTATTCTTTGGTGGGACAGTTAAATTGGATCACTCTTAAGTTACTTCGTCCTGTTAGATATCATCAGGAAGACACATTTTGTAGTTTGTTTGTAATGTATTTTTATTGATTTCAGAAAGGAAGGGAAAGGGAGAGAGAGATAGAAACATCATAATGAGAAAGAATCATTGATTGGCTGCCTCCTGCCTGGCCCACACTGGGGATCAAACCTGCAACCCCCTAGAAAATAGGTCGATGCTCAACCACTGAGACACACCAGCTGGTCCACATTTTGTAGTTTTTAATATCAAGCATCCCTGTTTTGAATTTCCTTTTGAGAAGACAGTATATGGTGAGAAAGACAGCTCCAGAGATAATCAAGCTCTGCTTCTAATCCTGACCCCAATGTTTACAGTGTCATCTTGGACAGTTTATTTAATCTTTCTAAACTCTTTTCATTTCTGATGTGGTAATACTAACTGTGGTGGTGTTTTCCCCATCCTCTAAATATAGATATTCATTTTGGTTAGATTGGTATTTAATCTTTACATTATTAATAGGTAAATGAGTCATGTAGTATACAGATTACTTGTCCTCTCTTGCATGTCTTTTTGTATTCTGTTGTGCCACTATTTAACTTGCTTTTTTCCTTTGTTTAATTTACATGCACATCATTCATTTATTCCCAAACTCTTTACCAATAGTGTAAATCACCTTTCAGAATGCATCTGATTTTCCCTCAGTTTGATCTCCTTAGGACATCTCTCCCAGAACTTTCTGACCTTTTCTAATTTATATTAGTTCCCTCTTATGATTGGTAGATTTTCTTCTCTTTTTTATTCAATGTTGAATGGATTCCTTGTTTCTCAAATTATATTTTTTCTTTGTTTACACCCTCATTACATTGAACATATCCTGTTGTAGGTAGTTAAGGGAAGATGAGAGAACATTTTTGAGATCTTGTGTATCTGAAAATGTATCTGTACAAGCCTTAACACTGGAAGTCCTCGGTGGAGTTTAGAATTAATGTATTGCCTTGAAGATTCTAGTGTTGCCATTATGACTCTTGATCTTTTGATCTTTCATAATGATATGTCTATTTTCTTTCTTTTTTTAAATACACATATTTTTATTGATTTCAGAGAAGAAAGAAGAGGGAGAGATAGAAACGTTTTTCGTCAGTGATGAAAGAGATTCATTGATCTGCTGCCTCCTGTATGCCCCTCACCAGGGACCTAGCTCACAACCTGAGCATATGCCCACAACGTGAGCATATGCCCTAACCAGGAATGGAATTATGGTTTATAGGTTGATGTTCAACCACTGAGCCACACCAGCCAGGCTCTATTTTCATTTTATGTACAGAATAATAGGTATTAGTCCTTTTATACTGGAAACTAATGTTCTTAAGTTTCAGGAAATTTTCTTAACTAGAATGATATCCTCTTCTAATTCTTCTTAGGCCTCCTGAATTGATGCTCTGATTTTATCTTGCCTATTTTTTCATTTCTTTATGTTTCTGATTTAATTCTCAAAAGATTTTCTTAACTTTTTCATTCTATCAAGTTGTATTTCTGCTATCATTTTTTAAAAATATGTTTTTATTGACTTTAGAGAAAGAGGAAGGGAGAATGATAGAGAGATAGAAACATCGGTGAGATAGAGACATTGATCAGCTGCCTCCTGCAAGCCCTCCTGGGGATTGAGTCTGTAACCCAGGCATGTGCCCTGACCAGGAATCCAACGGAGACCTCTTGGTTCATGGGTTGATGTTCAACCACTGAGTCACATTGTCCTGGCAATTTCTGCTATCCTAATTTCAAAGGGTTCTTTATTTTTTTAAGTTTTTATTTATTGATTTGAGAGAGAGAAGGGAACAAAAAGAGAATGAGAGAGAAAAATGTCGATTTGTTGTTCCACTTATTTGTGCACTCATTGGTTGATTCTTATATATGCCCTGACTAGGGATGGAACACGAAACCTTGACATTTTGGGACAACACTCTAACCTATTGAGCTACCTGGTTATTCTGTCCTGCTATTGTGATATTGCATAAAACCTTGCCCAGATACCCCATATAGACTTCATCAAGGTGTTACATGCTATCCAAAACATATGTCTTTGCTTTTTAACTTGCTTCTTTAGTCTTCGCTTTCCTGTGCATGCAAATTCCACTCTAAGAATCATAGAATTTTATAGGTCGTATATCCATTTCAGGGGAAATAGCTGTTAAAACTGGAGATGTAATCTTTATTATTATTCAGTCTTGCAAAGAGCAATAAAGTAGATATAAATCTTGTACCTTGCTTTCTCTGTACTTTCTAGCCTCTATTCTTGGACCTCCCATTCAATCCATTCTCTACATTGATAGCAGAGTGGACTTTGTAAAAATGTAAATCAGAGTAACTTTCTTAAAACAAAAATAGTGTGTCCCCAGCTGGTTTGCTCAGTGGTTAGGGTGTTGGCCCTCAGATTGAAGCATCTCAGGTTTGATTCCAGTCAAGGGCAAGTACCTCAATTGCAGACTCTCACATTGATGTTTCTCTCTTCCCCTCTCCCTTCCATTCTCTAAAAACCAATGGAAAAACATCCTCAGGTGAGGATTACCAACAAAAAAATACAGTGTGAATGTACTTAATGCCACTGAATTGCACACTTAAAAATTGTTGAAATGGTAAATTTTATGATATGTGTAGTTAATAATTTTTTGAACTAAAATAAAACAACTCCACCTTTGTAATTTAAAATAATGATTCTTAGAATAAGTCTAAAATCTTTCCAAAGGATCTACACATACCATACTACACTATATGGCTCCTTTCCATCTTCCCATTCTTATCTTGAACACATCTCCTACCATAGCTCTCTTTTTCCGCCATACTGGCCTCCCCCCCCCCCCCCCGCCCCTATTTTTATAGCTCTTCACTATTTTCCACTTTGTTACATAATCCCTTTTCCTGGTTAACTCCAACTTATTCCACACTTGATCTTAGTCAAAAGGCGATCTCTCCAGCTCATTTTTAGTTTTCAGCTTGAACTTACTTCTTCAAAGAAGCCTTTGCTGACTTCCTCAGAGTGGTTTAGATTCCCAGAATTCTTTATACTGTCAGTACTGTGTACTTCTTCTTGCTGCCTTTAATACAGTTCTAATTATTTGTCTATTAAAATTTCTGTTTTCTATTTGGTCTATAAATTCCACAAAGGTAATGTTCATGAATTCCTTTTTTTCTTTTTCTTTTTTTTTGTTAATTCTCATATGAGGATATTTTTTCATTGATCTTTAGCCAGAGTGGAAGAGAGAGGGAAAGTCAGAGAGAAACATCGATGAGAGAGAAACACACCAATCAGTTGCCTCCTGACCACAGCCTCAGCCGAGGAGGAACCTGCAACCAAGGCACGTGCCCCTGACCAGAGTGGAACCCAGGACCCCTCAGTCCACAGGCCGACGCTCTATCCACTGAGCCAAACTGGCTAGGGCATATTTTCATGAATTTATTTGCTGCTGTATTTTAAGCACATTTTACAGTGCTTTCAGCTCACTAAATATTCTTGAATAACTAAATGGTTTATGATTTTTATTTAGTTTCAGAAAGGACTTCATGTTGCTCACAATAATAAATACATATAAAAGAAATTATTTAAAGGAAAAACAGAATAAAACAAAACTAAAAACCTAAGAGAAGAGAGGTTTGATATACTAAGTATCTGATGTGACTGGTTCAAGTTGAGGAAAATAATCACTCAGTAAAGGTCATTGGATTTGTCAAAAACTAATAATTTTTATTTTTTTAATTGACTTTAGAGAGAGGAAGGGAAAGATAAAGTGAGAAGGAGGGAGAGAGAGAGACATCAATGTGATAAACATCTCTCAGTTGTTTCCCACACATACCCTGACTGAGGATCAAACCCACCACCCTTTGGTGTACGGGATGATACTCCAACCAACTGAGCCATACCGGCTTGAGTGAGAACTAATCAATAATTTTTAAATGCTTTCAGTAGAGTTTTGGAGAGTCAAGAAAGATTCAGAAGTAGGCAATAAGTATATATGATATATTTGAAAAGTGAATTTCTGATTGAACCAAATATGTTTCTGGGTTCTTAAAATACTACTTTAACCTATTATGGGAAATTTTAAACATATCAGGAAATACAGAGAATAGTATCATGAACTCCCATAATAGGAAAGAAGAGGGGGAGAGAGAGAGAGAAACATCGATGAGAGAGGAGCATCATTGATTGGCACCCCTACTAGGGTTTGAGTGCAACCCCATCAGGAATCGAATGGCAACCTCTTGGTTCCTGGGTTGATGCTCAACCATTGAGCAAAACTGGCCAGGGCTAAATCTGTCTTAATATGCTTTTCCCCTGGTTATTTCTTTCTTTCCTTGTGTTATTTGAATTCGTAGTCTTTTAAAAATCATTCCATATTAATTGCTTTATTAAAATGGGAAGTTATACATTTCTCTTTTATTTAATGAGTAGGGGCCCGGTGCACTAAAATTTGTGCACTCGGGGGGTCCCTCAGCCTGGCCTGTGCCCTCTCGCAGTCTGGGACCCCTTTGGGGATGTCCACCTGCTGACGTGCCTGGCCAGCCTGGGTGAGTGGCTGATGGCTGTTTGTAGGCTGGCCAAGCCCCCCAGTGGGGACTCTCACCCCATGGAGGTATGGCCAGCCTGGGTGAGAGACTGAGGGCCGTTTTCAGGCTGCCCACAGCTCCCATTGACCCAATGTCCCTTCAGGGTTCGGGTCCCTACTGGGGTACCTGGCCAGCCTGGGTGAGGGGCTGAGGGCCGTTTTCAGGCTGCCCACAGCTCCCATTGACCCAATGTCCCAGCGAGGCTGGCTGGAATCAGGTTTCTGGGGTATATTTTATCTTCTATAATTGAAACTTTGTTACCTTGAGCAGAGGCCTAGGCAGGTAAGGAAGCCTCCTGTTTGCTTCAGCTCCATGGCTTTTATAGTTGAAACAATGTTGCCGTGAGCAGAGGCCTGCTGGCCTAGTCAGGCAGTTGCAACGGAAGCCTCCTGTTTGCTCTAGCTCCGTAGCTGCCGGCCTCCATCTTTGCTGGGTTAATTTGCATACAGCCTCTCTGATTGGCTGGGAGTGTGGCTTGGCTGATGGGCATGGCTTAGGTGTCTTGGAGTGATGGTTAATTTGCATATTACTTTTTTATTAGGGTAGAGTAGATCAGAGGCCTGATGTACAAAATTCGTGCAAGGCTCAGGGCTCTCACAGTCACAGCGGTTTGTCTTGGCTCTCTGCTTTGGATGTCCGGTCTAATTAGCATATTACACTTTTATTATTATAGATTGCCCTAGAATTTGTGGCATGTAGCTGTGACTTATAAAAGTCTATCATAATTCATCTCCCCTTCTGGGCAATGCAAGGACCTTAGAAGTCTAACTATATTTACCACTCCTCCTTTTGACTTTAAAGTACTATGTGTGTGTGCCTTAGCTGGTCTGGCTTGGTGGATGGAGCGTCAGCTTATGGACTGAAGGGTCCCTGGTTTGATTCTGGTCAAGAGCACATGCCTGGGTTTTGGGCTTGATCCCCAGTGGGGGACGTGCAGGAGGCAGCCAATCAATGATTCTCTCTCATCATTGATGTTTTTATCTCTCCCTCTCTCTTCCTCTCTAAAATCAATAAAGATATATTTTTAAAATAAAAAATAAATGAAGTACTATGTGTTTTAATTGTGTGCGTGTAAAACCCTATAAGATGTTATTTCAAACAATGATTATTTAGATTTTTTAGTAAGGAAAACTTCTTACTGAAGTGCAACATAATAGAAAAGCATACAATTTACAAGTGTACAGTTTAAATGAGAAAATTTGCTAGTCAAATTTCCATCCTTACGAAATTTATTTCTCACTGTAAATTAGTAAGTTTGGTGTTCTGGTTTTAAAAACTTGATTTCCTAAATATTATTTTAAGTACGTTCCTGTAAACTGAATCTACTTTTATTTTTCCAAGAATGCAAGGATGTTGCAGGCTGTTGTCTTCCAGAGTCTGACTACCTTAGTAGTGAATGCTGTCAACTTGGTGAAGTTTCTTTTCATCGATTAATTTTATTCAGTGCCAGGCAGGGACCAACACTGTTAGTATATCCATGAAGAAGACAAGATGATCTGCATCTTACCCTTTGTAAGTTGGGGTGATAAATTAGTAAATAAATGCACAAACAAGATAATTAGAGATAAATGTTTTATTGCCAATTTAAAAAGTGTTTTACTCATAAGAAAAACTGGAGCAGGGTTTTTTCCTTATGTTAAATTTGTACACTTAAACTTAAAAGTTTTTGAGTAAAGTTAATGATGGCAAAGTAAGTCTTATGCTAGTACTTGCCATGTTACTTCTTCCTTTCTTTTTTTAATCCTCAACCGAGGATATATTTCCACTGATTTTTAGAGAGAGAGAAAGACAGAAATTTTGAGAGAAACACATTGATTGGTTGCCTCCTGTACAAGCCCCTACCAGGGCCAGGAATGGAATGGAACCTGGGAACCTTAGAACCACAGGCCGACGCTTAGCAACACTGGCAGCACTGGCTAGGGCTCCATGTTACTTCTTTCTCATTCATAGACAGTCTAGTTCTTTGAGCCTTCATATTTCTCGTAGGACTGTCTAGTCTTTATATTCCCTGGGATTATGCTTTCATTCATTGAATTAAGTAGACCTGAACCTCAGTTTCTCCAGGTTATTTTCCAAAAAGTTTATTATAATTGCTTCATGGTATAATCCTAGTTCTTTTTGTTAAGGCCTAAGTAAATATCTGCTTTGCCTTTTTGTGAATTAGTGATATCAACATAATTGATTGTTTTCCTCCATCTTTTCTCTTCATTTCCCTAAACTCTTAACTAAGTAAATACTCTTTCCTTGTGCTTTTCATTTGAGAAGTTGTTATCTTATTTAATTAGAAAAAAAGCATTTCAATAAACTTGGGGCTTTGTGTTATTTTCATTGTTAGAACCTTTGTAGATATTTCCCATTGAATTTAATTGCAGTTCTTTTTAAAAGTGTTTTTTGAGAACCCAATGTAATGTGTTAACTGAATGAATTTTTTCCTTTTAATTTCAGTTGGAAAGACATCCTTGATCACCAGATTCATGTATGACAGTTTTGACAACACCTATCAGGTATTTTGTTTTTGCCA